>JANHFX010000646.1:0-80455 GCA_027560015.1 Chloroceryle amazona | reverse complement strand
GACTCTGTTTCGGGGTGTTTCTTTGTACCATTGAATTTTCTCTTGTTTTGTATTTCTGACTCGAGTCCCTCGTTGTTTTGCTTTTCAAACCATTACACCCACTGAACATCTGAAAACCAGAATCAATACTAGAGCCTAAGGAAACATTTCCATCTCTGTTAGATTTTTTTACTGACTGTGTCTAATTTCATCATTTTATATAACGGGAAGTTCAGATATTCTTAATTAATTTCTCTTTACTCAAACAAGGTAGTTAATAGTAATCTGACACATGATATGCATACTGGAATTCCTTGCACATCAATATTGCTTCTGGAATACCATTTGGAAGGTAGAGATCTTGAGCAAGCCATTTTATATCTATACATCTCTATTTTCCCTTTTTCTTTCTCTTCTCTTCTCTCCATAAGGTAGGAAAAGTCCTACCATCTTGCATATGGAATCACAAATCTTTTGCAAAATTTCTGTCTTTTTCTCTGTAGGTTTTTACAATAATTACTTTTATACTATTAAATACAACCACCCAGGGACAGTTCTCTTGTCTGGAAGTAAGAGGCATGGAAGGCCTGCATCCATGTATCTGAACATACCATTCTTCTACCCCAAAACAGAATATCTGTGTACAAGCTGCATCTTGGTAACAATCCCTAACAGTCCTGTCACCAACACTATGCCCGAGACCCATTCCAGAATTGTTGTTTGATATAGGATAAAATAATACCAGTGAGAAAAAAAAAAAAAAAAAAAAGTTCTAGTACTGTGGTACTGTTCTCTGGAGTCATTTTATTTAGGAGAGTTATAGTCAATATGCATAATTTCAGTTGTGGGTAACAGTTTCTATTGCATGACAAAAACTCACGTGGCCTGGCACTAAAATATTTAGTCATTCCAAGAGAAATTTTGGAATCCAGTCAGTGTGTGCTTGCAGCTCAGAAAGGCAGTTGCATTCTGGGCTGCATCAAAAGAAATGTGGCCAGCAGATCAAGAGAGGTGATTCTGCCGCTCCACTCTGCTCTGGTGAGACCTCACCTGGAATACTGCATCCAGCTCTGGAGCCCTCAGAAGAGGAAGGACATGGACCTGATGGAGCGTGTCCAGAGGAGGGCCACAAGGATGATCGGGGGTTGGAATACTTCTCCTACAAGGACAGGCTGAGGGAACTGGGATTGTTCATCCTGGAGAAGAGAAGGCTCAGGAGAGACCTAATATCCACCTTCCAGTACCTGAAGGGAGCTTATAAACAGACTGGAGAGGATCTGTTTACAAAGGCCTGTAGTGAAAGGATGAGGGGTAATGGTTTTAAACTAGAAAAGAGTGGATTTTGTTTAGAAATAAGGAGGAAGTTATTTACCATGAGGGTTGTGGAACACTGGAACAGGTTGCCCAGAGAGGTGGTTGAGGTCCCATTTATGAAGACATTCAGGGTGAGGGTTGACGAGACTCTGAACAACCTGCTCTAGCTGAAGATATCCCTGCTCTCAGCAGGTGGGTTGCACTAGATGACCTCTAGAGGTCCCTTCCAACCCAGACATTTCTATGATTCTATGAGAATTTCTAATGTTTTCCATTAATCAAAAAGCTCTGGAATGCTTTCATCTGTCACAGGCAAGCATTGCAATTTCAGGAACTGCATAGTACATCAAGAGTAAAGTGTTTATTGAAGGATATCTTTCCTCTGCCACTAGAGGCTCTACAGGGTGATTTATTTGATATGCACTCTCCTTGGACACTTAATTTTCTGTTTATCTGAGCAGAAAACAGGTGCTATGAGGAATCCATAGATTTCAAAAATCTCAGTATTTTTGCAAGGCTTCAGACTGGAAATCTTAGGGGCAAATCCAAATCAGAAAAGGAACAAAAAAAGCTAAGAGGAAGTGATGATGTTGATTTCATGTGGTTTCCTATAGAGCTACTCTGTGTCTTTGGGGCTTTAGTTCCTTCTGTGCGTTTGGAAGTAAAATCTCAATTCTCAACTTCACAGAACAAGGAGGAAGCAAAGTGTATTTGTGGGCTAACAAAGAAATTATGATAGATGAAGTTTTCCATGGGAGCCCATTGCATTTCAGTGACAGGAACTATCCCTATACTTGGAGTGTCCCTTTATAGCTTTCTCAGTTGAACGGACAACTCAGAGAAACTCTAGGATTAGAGCATGAATGAAAATATAAATCTTATCCTACTCCATTTTCCCATGCAGCAAGACAAGAGATATTATTTGCATGAGCCTTCTTTAATTTCAGATGTAGCTCTTTTCTCTTCGAGTGCTCCAAACCATCTGGTCTTTTCAGAATCTTGCTAAAAGACTTTATCCCTAGTATAAATGATGCACAAAAAGGTCCCAAACATAATTTACTTGTAAGATCTTGGTTTATCCTGGTGTTACATTCACCACTGGTCACAGCCTTAGGCTATTCTCCATAGAATAAATCAAGAAGCCTAGGTCTGGACCAACAGCTGAATATTTGTAGCTAACAGAGCCAAACAGCTGAAATCAAGAGAATGCAGAACACATCAAGGTTCTGTAAAATGGAGCTTTAAATCACTACAGGAGGTCAAACCACCAATGGACAATGACATTATTGTTCTGATTCCCATCTACATCAATAAATCTTCCTGCAAGTTGTCTGCTTTTTCTTTTGCTTTTTTTCTTCTCCTCTGCTGCAACATCTACAGATTATCCCATAGCAGAAGGAGAACGTTTTTGTAAGAATAAATATTTTTGTGTAACATAACAGCTCCACAACAGCCCTCACTCTATACATGAGTCTTGCTGCACTGCAGGGACATAAAACAGTCTGCTCTCATGACTAAGGGTGACTCAAAGCCAAGCAGAAGTCCTCAGTAGGTAAAACTAGTTGTTTTATTTATGGTTTATAGCTGTTTTTAATACCAAATCTGAATCACATCTACTGAAAGGAGATGGCAGGCTCCTAGATGCATGGGATCTCTGAAATGCAGAACCATATGTATTAAGATTACACTCCAGCTATCCTCATCTGTCTGATGGACCCACAGGAATGCCCTGATTGGGTGAAGGTATGTGCTATTAGTTTACACTTATGTCTGAGTTAACCTGTGTCTGAGTAGCCTCTTATCAGATGTTACCTTGGAATCTCTGTTAATAAATAGATAGAGCAGGAAGAAAAATCCCTACACTTCTCTTTTTCTTTCTTTGTAAACACTTCCAGTTCATGGCACATTTTTCACAAATAAATTGTATAGTACTGCCACAGGCATGGACACAGATAAATTGGTCTGGTAGAATCAAGGCTTTTTAGTTTAATTTCCAACAGTTTACAGTTTAGACTTCTGAGAGAAGCTATCACTTTCAATTTACTGAACAGAAGTCATATACTGAATAAGAACTTTCTCATAATTAGACATGATAGCTCCCAGTAGAGCTAGAAAGAGGTATTTTTTCACTGGAAAAAAGTAAAACTAGTTCTCTCTAAGCTTTTCTGAAGATCTAAGATGCATTCTTATTCTTCGGTTCTTAAACTCCATTCGTATTCACAAGCACCAGTTCCTGAAGTCCTTATTCATAAAAGCATCTCAAAAGGGCTAAATTCAGCACTGCTGTACAACAGAACAGGCTAGGAATAGAGGCTGGTGTCCAGCTTGTGGGACAGTCTCAGCATCTTAGATTCCAAGACAGCTGTGCAGAACTGAAGTCTTTATAAGTGTCCCCGAAGGTTTTACCAGGACATCTGGTTTCACTGACACCATTTAATTTGAGTTCATGCTTGGGACAGCATCAGGTCATCCTTCCAATAATGCACTGGGAAGACCACATTAGCTGACTCCTGATATGCTCCATTTTGCAGTAAATGCACCATTTTTCTCATCTCATTTAGGGTCTACTCTTGAATATGTGGCAAATACAAAGATCCCATTAGGTTTACATCAGATTCTTCTACTTCTCTGCTTACTATCCCATGGTGTTTTCCTGCTGGGTGAACACATCCAAGTCAGCTTTCATTGAGCTACAGAGAAAGTATTACCTGTATGTTGTCTTTAGGACAGTATGCATTTGTCAGTAGATTGGCTCAGGAAGAAAAGGTGATGGTTAAAAACTTTGTTTTGGGAATATATATGTATCTATGTATCTATGGATCTATGTATCTATCTATCTATCTATCTATCTATCTCAGTTCTTAACACAGTGTTACTCAAATGAGGCATAGCTTCAGACTGTATATGTATATGATGCATGAACAATATAGGTGATATAGATCAAACATTTATGTGTCAGCCTTCCCTTACACAATGCTATCGAGACTGGCCAAGCAGAGTTGTGTTTGCCTGGCACATCATGATAATGATGCATGTCTTTGTAAATTATGTACCATTACAATGTGGCTGACATTACATTCTATCTTTTAAATATGCACATATATAGAAGAGATCATGAGTATGTGTTTTATGTATGCTTGATTGAACTGTCTAATTTTTTTGCCGGATTCAGTAAAAAGGCTGGCTATAATGACATAGTGTTACTCACCTGCCCAGCAGCAAAAATTCTCCAGCAAGTCCCAGGCGTCTCATAGCCATTAAGAGCCCTCTCACAGTCATGCCTTCACAGAAGCAGGCAACCACTCTTGCCTTGGGCAGGTGGCTCCGAAGCTTTCGCAGCAGCTTGTCAAAGCTCTGTTCACCAGCGTTGCTATAGATCTTGTAGGAATGTGCAATGCAGATCCCTTCCTTGGCTGCCATATCTTTGAAAGCTTCCATTCCACTTTCACCATAGTTTCCTGAATACAAACAGAAACATATATGCATATATCAAAATTTGCAGAAGCTTTTCTTTCTTTGGAAACAGAATTTTTTTTAAAGAATACGTATCACATATGCCTAGAGATCAGTGCACCAATCTTAACAAAATAACATTAACATTTTCATTTATTAATTCATTTTTCAAGTCAGGATCAACATATTTTCCCAGAAACCTCACTTCTGTTTAGGAGTATGCACCTCTGTTGAAATCAAAGGCCATTATGTACATCAATATAAAATTCCTGAAACAATGTATATATAAATTGCTCAATCTCTTCTGATTCACTTAAGATGACTAAATGTGATCAAATGTTCTGGGTTTTATTTCAGAAAATCTAAAAATTTCTGTTCAGAATAAATATTTTAAGTATAAGCAAAACAGAATAATGACTCATAACGACATGAATTTGTTCATAATGCATTCTGAAAAGCAAGTGTTTTAATTACACTGAAAGGTAAAACTTAACCTGTGAAAAAAGTTCTGGTGACTTGGGACAATGAATGGCAAAATTGAGAATTAGCATTACAGAGATCCCAGGGTCACAGACGGACTAATTGTACTTCTGTGTTATTTGTTGTTTGGGTTTTTTTTTAAATTAAATGTCTACCAGGAAAAAACTTTGTATTATCTTTCAATTTATTCTTCCCCTGAGGAATAAAATGATAATATATATTAACAGATAGATTAATTTGTTATTTATTCTGTCTCACCATGGAAATTCTTTATTGCCAGGCCTACATAAAAGTCCCAGTGCTTAAACAGTGGGTGCACTGACAATCATCCTGCCCAGCATTGTGTCTCTGGTTCCCTGTGCTCCTCCATCTGGCTGTCTAAATCTGTTTCGTGTCTCATTTAAATAAGAAGGCCTTTGAGGCAGGAAATCTATCTCCAAAATATTGCCTTAATCCCTTGTTAATACTCCACAGAAACAAAGTCAGCAAAGGAAGAAGACTGAGAGTGTTAAAGTAATGTTGTTGCAAGGATCTACTGATCCTTCACTTATTTCTGTTGCTTTGGAAGCAAATGGAAGAATCTCTAAGGAAAATGCTTTCTTTTACCAGCATAGTTACAAGTATATAAAGACACTGACAGTGAAAATACATGTAAAGCAATGAGACAACTGGCTTTAGACTGCTGTCTGGTTGTCATTTTGTGACCTTGGACATTGGAGCCCCCAAGCACTCAGCATGTCCTCCCTGTGGAATTGTCCCTGGTCCTGTCCCTGTCACTGTCCCAGTCTGGTACTAGGGTTTAGAGGCTGTATTAGGCTCAGCACTAAAAAAAAATAATAAAAAAACCTTAATAAAAACCCCACTAATAAATAACTAATAAAACTCACTATCTCCAATTTAAAGATCTTACCATCTGAATAGCTGAAGAGACAAAGAGCAGAAGAGAGGAAATACCATTAACTTCATTCACATCAGGAAGGAATTGCTGAGACCTTGAAATTTCCAAACGGTACCTACCCAGAATGGCAACCTGATTGCATCTCTCCTTAGCTAATATGACTTCCATTATCCTCCCTGCTGTGATCAGACCTGATGGAAATGTCATTACTATGCAAATTGCACCAGGACAAAATGTCATAGGAATTTTAAACTCTGCTGTTGCAATGCTTCCTGGGAGTTGTAAATCAGGGGGCTAGTGCT
Source organism: Chloroceryle amazona (assembly GCA_027560015.1). Classification (NCBI taxonomy): domain Eukaryota; kingdom Metazoa; phylum Chordata; class Aves; order Coraciiformes; family Cerylidae; genus Chloroceryle; species Chloroceryle amazona. Next base: position 74,029 of record JANHFX010000646.1, on the reverse strand, counting down.
TCCCCATGTGTCATGCTCTTCAGGCAAACTATGTTTCCTGTGATACAGGAGCATCAAGCGATTCCCGTGAGATGCTGAAACAGTTCAGCTAGAGTTTGGAAATGTGGTGCCTCATGAAAGATGTATTATAACCTCAGAAGTCAGTCTGAATGAAAACTGAGGGTCAGTCACATATAACCCCCATCAGGTCCTGAGGCCATCTAAAATAAAATTAAGCTGCTTGACAGGAATTACACTACTTTGTTTAAAATTATTCTCATTTAGATCAAACTGGATCAACATTAACTGTTCTGTTTCATTTTTCCTAATAGAAAATAAAAAGGAAAATAAATTATATCAAACTTTGTCATAGAAGTTGGAAGATTGAAGAAAAGGTATTCCATACTATATCACAAAGAGACTGAAATTCTAAAGACTTTATTTTCTGTCAAAAACCTGTCAATGGAAAATTTACAGCCAGGTCTAATTATCTTGGAGAACTGGAGCTCTTCAATGTTCCAGATATACTGCACTCTTTGTTTGAAAGTGTTATAAACATACAAACTATTACCCTGAGGCTTGGTATAAAGCTGAGAATAGGCTTAATTACAGTACTGAAAATTAGTAGGTCTTGCAATGAACACAAAGTGCATTAACTCTTTTCCAGTCACATAAAGCTTGCACAAATGACATGGTCTTTTCATGTATAAAGACAGGGAGATTTTATGAAAACATACAGAAGCAACGTGTCATCCAAAATAAGAGGAAACATGAACACCAAGGCCACATAGCAACGTGTTCCATTCTTAACATATGCTGGTAGTCCAAATATGAGAGTGACTGAGTTCTCCAACTGGGAAAACTGTAGCTGTATGACATGAGCTCAAGAGAGTTTTGATGAAAACAAAAAATAGCTTTGCTTCAGGTTGCTCATACAAATACACCAGTGGAGCTCCTGTCATGATCATAGCTGATTAAACCCTACTTAATGAATTATTCATAGTGAACTCCCCTGTTGTGAAAGAGGTTTGATGAGGTATGTATATTTAATCTGAGCTATACTGTGGGGATAATAAACACTCCTTGATGGAAAAAGAAAATCTTTTCTGATAAACTCCTTTGCTCCACATATTAGGATGAATTTCCTCTGTCTTTTTTTCTGTGGAAAACCTGTGCATATATTACATCATTTCTTCAAGGATGAGATGTATCACAGTGGAAGAGTGTCTCCTTGTTTTCTGTATGTATCTGGGATCCTCACAGAAATTTTGGGTTTGAATTGTGTAATTTCTGTGGTAGTACAACTACAACTGCCACAGCAACAGCAAGTTTCCACTAAGAGGACAGTTCCCACTCTGCAGTCAGGTCTATGACACAAGGAGAAGGATACAGGGACTTTGGGACTTAACGCACATGGATGGACAAGGTAAGACTTTATGGAGCCTGAGTATGAGAAGGAGATTGTATTTTCACTTCCAAGTGAAAAAGAATTCAGAACCCCTATTCTGGAACCAAAGTAATGTCTTCTGAGTCCTCTGATGGAAGCTGTCCACATCCTGGCAACTTATCTATATAGTTTTGTTTCCACTTATACTTTTAAAGGAAGATCCTACATAAAAGTTAATCAGAAGGGAGGGACTGATTTACTTTTACTTGGCTAGTTCAGCAGAAAAGACTCAGGAAACACCAGAATCTGAAGCTGAAGTATGGACAATCTATATTCATCTCCTTCTCCCCTACTGATCTCCATATACTTTTCAGCATTTTGAAATTGGCACCTCTATAATGTGACTGGGTCTGCTGGAAGAGGTATCGCAACTTTTTTTAAGGGATTCTCTTGAATGTTAGTCTGTTGGTAGCATAATCAGACCTACTAGATGTTGATAGCTTTTGCAAATATGTCCTATACTCATGGCAACAACCGGAAGCTGGGTTCTTTTAAAATGCCAGTCTGAATCCTGTATGTTGCCTACCTGAACATCTGGCTGTAAGCCCCATTCAAAAGCTACTTCAAAATGTCTGCATGTTTTGTTTATTAGAGTGTTTTGTTTATTGCTTTGTGGTGTTTGTTTGTTGTTGTTGTTTATTTTTTTGTTGGTTTGGTTTGTGGTTTTGTTTGTTTGTTTGCTTGGTTTGTTGTTGTTTGGTTGGTTGCTTGGTTTGGTTTTGTTTTTTAATTTATTACATCATCATGCAAAAGACTTAACCCTGCTTCAGAGTTGGAATTTTATTCAAAACTCAAACATATGCACCCCCGCCTACAGTCTAACTATAACAATCTGCTAGTTCCACTTCCAATGAATCAGTACTAGAAAATATTAAGAAGCTTAAAAAGAACAGATTGTGCTTTTTTCCAGTTGAAGCTTAATATAGTACAGTACATAATAATACTTCAATCTGATAGAAAAGGGTCAGGCAAACTGTAGTCTGCTCTTGCTGCTTCTCCTGCTCAGCGATTGAGGCAATTAAACTATCTGAACAAAAACTGTTAAGATCTTATCTGCATTACACAGCAAAACAGCAAGGGTTTTAATCATAAAATAATAAACAAAAAAATTTGACATCTGCCCTATCACACTAAAGGTCATCAGTAAGATAAAAAATAAAAGATAAATAAAAAGATAAAGATTTATCTCCCTACAGCTAAATGGTACAATGAACTACATATCATTCTGTGGGGTGTCAGATATTTCTTTCTGAATACAAGAGCTTTTTTATCATTAGCTGCACATGCAAATTATTATCAAGTAATTGTTTGGTTTATAAGAGCATGTCAGTGAACATAGATGAGCATCAATCTTTATGAGATATTTAGGATATAAAATTCCTTCAGGCAGAATGCAGTGAAAATTCACAAAGTAAAAGAATCACAGAATTACAGAATGTTATGGGTTGGAAGGGACCTCCAAATATCATCGAGTCCAACTCTCCTGCCAGAGCAGGACAAAACTAGAGCAGATCACACAGAAATGCATCCAGACAGGTCTTGAAAGTCTCCAGAGAAGGAGACTCCACAATCTCTCAGTGCAGTCTGTTCAAGCACTCTGTAACCCTTAAAGAAGTTCTTCCTCATGTTGAGGTGGAACTTCCTGTGCTTGAGCTTGAATACATTGCCCCTCACCCTATCACAGGGCACAAGTGGAAAGAGGTTGTCCCTGCCTACTTGCTGCCCAACCTTTATGTATTTATAGACATTATTTAGATCCCCTCTGTCTTCTCTCCAGACTAAAAAGCCCCAGTTCTCTCAGCCTTTCCTCATAAGGCAGGTGTTCCAGTCCCTTAATCATCCTTGTAGCCCTCCATTGGACTCTCTCAAGTAGATCTCTGTCCCTCTTGAACTGGGGAGTCCAGAACTAGACACAATACTCCAGGTAGAGGTCTCACAAGGGCAAATTAGAGAACCTCCTTTGATCTGCTGGACACACTCTTCTTAATGCACCCCGGGATACCGTTGGCCTTCTTGTCCACAAGGGCACATTATTTTCCCATGGATAGCCTGTTGTCTGTCAGGACACCAAGGTCCTTTTCCATGGAGCAATTCTCTAGCAGATCGCCTTCTCTTCAGGGTTACTCTCAACCCACACTGTACCCAGTCTGTAATTGTGCCTGGGATTGGCCCATCCCAGATGCAGGACCTTGCACTTTGACTTGTTGAACCTCATGTAGTTTGCACTGACCCATTTCTCAAGCTTGTCAAGGTCCCTCTGGATGGCATCCCTTCCTTCAAGTGACTTCAATGGTAACTAGGTCACCTGCATCCCTTCTGAGAGGCTCCACATTCTCTCTTAGTTTTCTTTTTTTCGCTGACATACCTGTAGAATCCTTTTCTGTTATTTTTAATGTCCCTGGACAGGTTTGACTCCATCAGGGCTTTAGCTTTTCTAACCCAGTTTCTGGTTTCATGAACAATCTCCTTGTAGTCATCCCAGGTTACCCGTCCTTGCTTCCACCCTTTGCGGATTCCCCTTTTGTGTTTGATTTTGGCCAAGAGTTCCTTGCTCATCCATATAGGCCTCCTGGCATCTTTGCCTGATTTCTTCTTTTTACGGATTGCAGTGCCTTTGAACTTGGAGGAGATGATCCTTGAAAGTCAACCAACTTTCCTGGGCTCCCAGTCCCTCCAGGGCTTATTCCCACAGTACACAACCAAGGAGGTTCCTGAAGAGGCCAAAGCTGGCTCTTCTGAAGTCAAGGGTTTCAAGCTTGCTGACCACCCCATTCTTCACTGCCCTTAGGATCTTAAAGTCCACCATCTCATGGTCAGCCAAAGCTGCCCATGAGCTTAACATAGCTCACTAGCCCCTCCCTGTAGGAAAGAACAAGGTCTAGCATGGCATCTCTCCTCATTGGTTCCTGCACCACTTGGAGAAGGAAGTTATCATCAATGCATTCCAGGAACCTTCTGGATTGCTTATGCCCTGTTGTGTTGTCTCTCCAACAGATATGAGGGTGGTTAAAGTCCCCCATTCTGGAGTGGAATCAGCAGCTGCAGGAGATGACACATCTACTTATTTTACACATCATTTTTTCTCAATAAAATGACCAGTTGTAGAGTGTATAGTTCTGGTTGGTTAATTGTCTTATTTTCAGATACCCAAAGAATCTCACCCAAAATGGCAAGTAGACTTTGTCTGAATAATTAGAATTATTTGTGAATTGTGTTTGAAGTATAATGGGTTTTCTAAGGACTTCTTTTCTTTCTTTTAGCTAAATGTAATCACAATTACTATAAAGATTTAAAACATGAACAGATTATATTGTCCCTGACCAACTCCAATACATTGAAGTGCTATTTTTTAACCAGTGCACTGTTTTTTTGTGTACACGATAAGTTATTTAGATATAAAAATAAAAAGAATATTAGGTCAATCTCCACATCTGTGTAAAGTTGGGATATCATATGAGAAGTCTTCATGTGATAAGTGTATTGCTTATTTGTGAATGAGTTTGATAGGGAGTATATCAGATTGGATTTTCCCAACAAGTTCATGTCAGATAAAGATTTCAGCTGAGGGAATTCCCATCTACTAGAATATCAATACTATATGAAACTTGTGAAAGCATTTAGTGCAAAGATGAATTTTTCATTATAGATGAAGGAAATGTAAATGTTTGTTTTGAAACATTGCTGAAATACAGAGACCACACAACCTGCAATTTCCAGAAATTAGAACAAAGACATTGATTCATTTTGGCTATGAAAATTTCCTTGCAGTACCCCTCCCAAAAGTAAGGAAATAAATTTTGTACTCTTCAACTGCTATTAAGTAATTGAAAAATCACTACTGACTAGTTGGACTCTTGATAGGAATTATGTAATCCTTCAGTATTGTAAACAACTGATGACTCTTCCAGACTAGTTATTTTTCATTTTAATCCACTAGGTCAAAAATTACTATGTTATTTGTGTATGATTTAGGTTCCTGTTGCCTTCACAGTCCTTTGTATCCATGTGTCCTAATCCTAAACTCAGTTAAACATTTTTCCCTTCAAGTAAGTCATTATAAAACTAATTCTGGATTATGTTATGCAGTTTAAACAAACATTCACCATAAAGGCAAAGACAGACAGCTCCTGTATACCTGATATGTATAGCAGGATTTACCTTGTATCCTTCCCTTGAGTCAGTTACATTTAAAGCTCATTTTCTTATTTAAGGATGTGAACCTTCCTTTGCAGTTTGCCCCCAATTATTTATCCTCAGTCTAAAGAAGATGCTTCTCCAATAGCTTTTACATTGTCTTCATAATAAGTGAATGTTTCTCTTGTCAAATTCAAGGAAATCCTTGTTAACAAACAGGTCAGTTCTTGTAATGAACTATTCAGATTTTTCAGACCTCTTTGCATGTCTAATGCCTCACCTACTGTAGAGTGTTTGCTTAAAAAAGACCACAACAATGTTGCATGTTGCTGTTATGAATGTATTAGACTTTCAAACTGAGCAGACCAAGCTGCTAAATACACCACAGCTGACTGCTCAAAAGGTACAAGGACTAATGGACCACAGTAAACAGGTATCACAGCATGTTAATCTCAGAGTAAAATAAATCTGAGTTTAAGTAATGATGCTCCCACTTGGACCAGATTCCAAAATTAGTGCAGAAAGCAGCAAGCTTTCTGATCTGGTGCCAGGTCATCAGGCACTGCCTTGAACAGATGCTCCCTATGGAATTTTTTCTTTTCTTTCTTTTTTTTTTTTTTTTTTTTTTTTTTTTTTTGTGTATGAAAGAAGGAATGCCAGTTAATCTGATTTACAAGGTTATGCATAATATTTCTGCACCACAAATTTCCAATTTGTTATAAGCAAACAGCTTTAATTATCCAATAAATATGTTTGAGAAGATTTGCACTGGCCTTTATGGTATGTATAGGAACAGCTTCTTTGCATAGCTTCCTATCCACAGAACATGTGAAATGATTTGTAATTCTGAAAAGTACATGAATAATGTGGGCAATTTTAACCAAAGGTTGCAATAAGCTGTATAAATTAGGTTCATAACTAAAAATAACATTAACAAGGCTGGCAGGTGGAAAACTTCTGTAATGATGCCTGCGGGACACCAAATGATCAGGCATGTCCCCATGTGTGTTCATGTGTGAGTAAACTCATGCATGTTTGTCTGCTTATCATTGCTATATACTGCAGTATTAATGACACTTTTTTTTGCTTTTGGGTATGGTTCCTGAATAAATCTTAATGTTGCTACATTCATTTCCTTTCAATATAAGCAGTTTTAAGACCATAAATCCTGACTGAAATTCTGCAAACAAGATAGGTCTGGTTTTACTGGTTTTGTTTGTGCAGTACAAAATAAAAATTAAATTAAATTCTACAATGCTGGGCATTTTTTTCACCAGTGCACCACATACTTTATAGAATGTATTTAGTTATCCACTAATATTTTTGCTATCTCTGGTTTATCTAAAATATGTTATTATGTGATGTTATCCTGTTCTGAAACCAAAGTCTGATTTTGTCAACCTTGTCTCTCTTTTGGAAATATTACCTATTTAAACCTTCCCATTACATTTCCAAGCTGAATTCCAGCATCTGAAGGTTTCAAAGAAAAAAGGAACTGCTGTGATCAGCTTGTTGTCAACTTTCATAGCAAAACCAATAGATTTTTCTGTTTCCACAGAATTAACTACGTGTATTTGATTAAAGTAAATTCTTCAGGATTCTCCATGAGACCAGCAAAAATAAAAGAAGTTATTCTTCTCTCTAAGTTTTAATAAAATCAATTTACTAGTAAGGTCTGTAGTTTAAAATCATGCCTCTAACCTGATGTTCAGGTAATAACCAGGAGGGTGTCTGCTATAATGTCTTGCTGGTGATGTCCCCACAAAGCTGTGCAAAACACTGTCACTTGAACGTGGCATAATGAGTCCTCACCTTTCTGTAACACACAGAACCTGGATGAATTACTTTGGGGAGACAGCAAAGTGCCTCTAGCATTCCAAGGCACTGTAGAAAATAAACATGTAATAGCAGCAAAGTATCAGGGGAATAACAAGGAGACAAAACGGGATTTTAGAGCTTTGAGGGAGATTTTTTTGGTATGTCTGTGGAAAGCGTGGTCAGTATCACCTGTTGTACTTCATTAGTGTTCAGAGAATCCAAAGCGAAACTATTTACTCTTTGTTGTCATTCACATCTGCTTTGCTATTATCTGCTTCACTGTAATTCTGAAGCCAGGATCAAAGGATCATGATCAATTGTACTAATAACTGTGAATACAAATGAAAGACATATTCAGTCTCCAAGTGTTTAAAATATGATACAACAAGGAGATGCAATAGCCGGATAGAATGAATAACAGTGGGAGATGAGAGAAGCAAAATAATAAAAGCAAAAACCCAACATGTTTTGCATAGAAGTCAGAATTTCTACTACAGAATTCACCCCTGAAAACAGGAAAGAGTAAGGCCATGGTTTGTTTGCTAGTGGGTGGACTGAAAAGCAAAATAAAATGTTGTTGCTGCCCTGAAGATGTGCTGCCGGTCTGTACAAAGTGTATTGCATTACTAATTAGTAATTGTTCAGCTTACTTTCACTGCTAAGTTTAAAATATATTTCTTATAGCCTGATAGAAGGTATAGTCATGAAAGATATCCAGCAGCATTACTATTCCTGTGTCTTCATCCAATTCTTAACCGAAGCCTGTCTTCAGGAACCTGACTTCCCTACATTTTTATCCCTCAACTGTCCCTACTTATTTCTGAAACATTTAAAATGCCTCTCTCCCTCTGGATCTTCTGCTACTCACAAAATAAGTCTCTACTTCTGAAAATGCATTCTATGAAGTCCAGGAGTAAAGTGATTTTACTGTGGTTATGGACTGTGTCTGATTTTTGCTTAGTTTTCAGTACTTCTGTGAACACCTTGAAGAACTCAGGGAAATCACTGAACTCTCTGTATTCTGCATGAACACTGCCTGTCAAGAGTTTAAATATATGGAAGCCAGGTAATGCAAAAGTGGAAGAAATTTTACATAGTTACTGGAACTTTTACCTGTTGCCTGTGGTGTTTGGAACTAAGGAACAGAGAACATCCAGAATATTTTTCCTAAGGCAAGTACCAAACTTCTTCTAGTGCCTGGGGGCAAAGGATCTGCCTTTAGACACCCAGGCTCAGCAACTTCCTGCAGTACTAAAAATAATGATACCATCATAACCTGCTGACCTACGGTTCATCTCTTATAAATTTCGACATTTATATTGTAGATACTTGGTGAGATGAATGCCACCTCTGAGGGCATCGCACAGTGTCTTGTGTTTCCTGTCTCTCCTCCTGTCCTTGATTTGAAGACCAGGTTTTGCTCTTCAGTTTTTTATTAACCTTAGCATTGGCTGGCAATTCTCCATCTAAATAACACAGCTTCCAGAATCTAGTCCACAAAGACAAATAGAGTTGATGCACTTCATCATATTACTTCTGTGAGCAATAAAAAAGTTCATTTTCATTCTGAGCAGACTATAAACACAATCAATACCATGAGGACCTGCATCTTTATTCAGGTTGAAAAGCTAATGGGCTTGTGGTCCAACTTCATTTATTTAATGTTCCTCAGGAACCTTTGGTCATTACTGATGTTATAAGTATCAACAGAACTCTAAAAGGAAACTCAATAAAGCTGAGTAAAATTATCAGAATAAAATTAAATATTCCTGAAATGAAATAAGAATAACAATAACTCAAACTGCTGGAGGGAAAAAATAACTTCTGTAAACATGGGAACTGAACTAATTAAACCATGAAGAAAACAATACGAAATCTATTTCCCCAAATTGATAATAATTAGTAGTAATAACGTTCACTTATGTTCAATGAGTCACCCAAGGATCTCTGAGTGCTAGTTAAAAATTACTGTTATTTTTTTCTCATGATCACTGCTTTGAAACCTGAAATACAACATGATTAAGCAAATGCACCGAAGTCTTTCTCTAAGCTATTGACAGAGTATAGAAACTGTCACAGTTCATTGCTACTCAGATCTTTGCTCTGATCAGTTGTCTGCCAGTGCTTTGCTGAAATCTAGAGAAATCTTTGAGAATGATCACAATGCACAGAAGTTACATAAATGTAACATCAAGGCCAATGCAGTACAGTATTTTTTATTTTTAGCAAGTAGGAAGGTCTGTATCAAGACCTGATTAAGCAGGAAACCCTTTTGCCTCTGACTTTTGCTATGGCTTTGTATGAAGTAAAGGTCTAATAATTAATAAGCATCAGAAAAGTTGGAGTTAGACAAAAATGGAGGTATGTGGTTATTCTAGTCACATAGGAAATGAAAAGCATAGGGGGACATTATAGTTTCAGAAAACTGGAGATAATCACTGATTAAATTCTGCTCATTATTCAGGCGAGATATAGCTGGCCCTCAAGGGCTATTCCAAAATATCAATTACAATAAAACTTAAATAATCAATCAATCAATCCATATAATGCATATGAAACTAAACTGTTATGCAGTACAACAGAGGAAAGAAGAAATGCCTGAAAAGCAGCCTAAGGGCTGTTCTAACAGGTTCTAACAGCTGTTCTAACTGCTGAAAACACACACTTCAGTATGCATTGTCTAGCTCCCTACTTGCTTTAGGAGAAGAAAGCAATTGCCTGAGCAGATAAACTCTTTGAAAGTAGCCTTGTAGGCAGAACTCTTGGCAAATTTTTGTCCTGAGATTTGGCTTCATTTATGCAGAAAACTAATCCTTCTGAAATACCTTCCTTGCTTAATTATTAATGAAAGCAAAAAGTGGCTTTGGAACAGTTGAACCTCTCGTGTATCATGTTAATGGTAAAATTCTTCCTTACAGTTTTTGGGAGACTGCGTCATAAATATGAGGAGGAAACAGGGCAACTATCCTTAGCCTCTTCAGTAATATCCCTGCAGAGCAATTCTTACCTCTAAGTACAAATTAACACATCCTGAAACACAGTTAATTTGATAAAAATAGGAAAGATTTTCTTAACTGGATAATAGACATTTTATAGTATTTGGTAATAAACATAGAAAGACAGAGAGCTGGGATTGCTAGGCCTAGAACCTAGAACTACTCAACTGGTATGCAAACCAGTTTTAAAAATCATTTTCATCTTTCAACATGCCATTATACTTCATAAAATTCAAGTTTATTATACTTTTAATGTAATCCCATGGTTTAATCTGAACATGACGGAGTTCTCTAAAATTATAAAAACACAATAACCAGAGGTAACTAATAGTTATAAATCAAATAAACACAATTATGAAATAATTTAGGAACTTTTATGTGACAAAAATTGCTGTTTCAAATGCTACATCAGCTTATTGGACCCCCCATAGCATTTCATCATTTTGCAAAAATCCATCATTAGATATTTCGGACACAACTCTTGACACGTGAGGCCATTCCCCCAAGTTTTCTTTGGTTGTTTTGTTTTTTTTTTAATCTTTATGTCTTGCATGGGATGACACAAATTGTACCATGTTTCTCTGCAGAACATGATACAGAGTCCAGATTTTTATGTATAACAAACTCAGTCAAAATTAAGCTTCACTTCAAGCACTATCATTGAGTTTAATATGAAAATACAAGGTAAAATTTCACTTAGGAAGTCTGAACATTGCTTTCATGTTGCCTGTTTTTAGGCGTGGTGACCTGATTCAGAAAACGCACAGCTACCGCCCAATAACCGTGCGGTACATCAGCACCTGACACCAACATGGTGGGTGGCAAAATGGCGTTTATTGGTGAGCAACACGGCACTTTATAACCCGGGTTTACAACGTCACTTCCATCTGCTTACGTCATAACTAAGCGCTGCTGGCTATCAGGCTATAGGGAGTGGGGTCCTAGCTTTCCGTACAACGCGATATCTTCCGGCCGCCAGGCCCTAGCCAGCAACACTTTCGGTAAAGAGTCTTCTATAATTATAAATGCATAAGTACACTGGAAATTTATGACATCACTGTACTTAATGTACACTGTTGACTGTCATGTACACTGTTAATGTACAATGTTGACTATCTCACTATGCTCTGAATCCTCTTTTGTACCATGAGACAGGCAGAATGTGTCCTGCTTCCTCCCTTTCTCAGGGGTGTAACAAGTACATGTTGATTTCCATTGCTTCATGTTTGTCCACAATAAAAACAAACAAACAAACAAAAACCCCAAACAACTAAGAAATCACGAAACATGTTTTTCATCAATCATAGCTACAAGTCAATTTAGTCTAATAATAGATATCTATTTCCAGACAAATGTTTGTATCTTAAGAACAGGTATGATGTTTGTATTTAAAGCTATGAAAGCATTTTAACTATTCACTATGCCTTTAAAACCCAGTAAAGTTGTTAAGGTTGAAAATTGTTTCACATACATCTTATAGAAACCCAGAAAAATAAATTTGCTCAAGGTCTTGTAAAGCCACTTAATGAAAGAGATAATCAATGCTAGAATACAAAAGTCTACATCACCCAGGCCCTATAGACCTTGCTAATCCTGACCTCTTTAACAGCAATAGCTCTAGAATAATAGACCACAGAGTGAATTCAGGACAGGCTTTCAGTCTTCACACTGAATGAGCTGTCTTGCATTATTTGGTCTGTCAAATCTCTGTGTTATTTCAGCTCAGCTTTTGTGGTTGCACATCTCTTTATTCTGATATCTGTTAATATGCATTGGCAGGCATCACCATCTCAGGTTTTGTGAGTTTCACTTCAAAACAGCTGCCAGGATAATACATCTTAGTCTGAGGGCATTTCACTGATGTGGACATAGCATCCTCAAGGGACTCTCCTCAGCAGACATGCTGTTTATTAATGCAGACATGTATCTATCATAGCCTAATGTATTTCTTCCTCCTCGGTGTCACAGAGATTTAAAAAGTCTGACATTTTCCAGTAAGAGTCCTTTCCTGCTTATCACATGCAGAGCGATTCTAGGACAGCTGGCCTTTTAGAAGTGCAGAAGAATGCATTCTGCAGCAGAATTTTGAAATAGATGTTCCAAACTCTACTAGATGTTCAGTAAGTAATTCTAAAATTTAAAAAAGAACCATCAAGTTCTTTTGTTTTGTTTTCATGCCCCAGAAAAACAGGGTGTTCCAAGTACCTACTCCTTGTAGCTCCAAATTAACAAAGTATTTACAGATATGCTTAATTACGGTAATCCAATAAAGTCAATTGGTTCACTTGTTTTTACAGTTAAAGATGTATTTAAGATGTATGTCCATTGGCTTCCTGCCAAAGTACTTATTTTCACTTGCAGTTGTTTTCCCTTCCAAGGCCAGTAGCAGCTTCTCCTCACTCTATCAATTCTCACTGCATCCTGAAACATCAATTTCACTTCTGATCATCCTGTGATGTCGGCCTCCTTCACATTTTGCTACATTTTTAAATAGGCACTTTTACATGTTCTGTCACACTTCAGAGAAGTATTTCTAAGATATCTTCAAGCTCACTCCATTGTCCTTTTCAAACCTCTTCAGTACCATGATGCACCCAAAGCTTAATAATGGTTTGATTGCTGTACCACTGAGTACACAATATTGCCTGATGTGTTGTCAAGTCCCATTTTCTTTGTATGTGCATGTTTTGTACTTTTATTGTAATATAAAATCAGTTATTCAAGGAAGAAAATCTCATCTCTTCTCACCTGGAAACTTCACTGCCATTGAGAGAAGTCCCCCCTGCTCTTTATGGTGGCTTTTGACTCTTGTCTACCTGACTCAAAAAAATAGGGGAAAAGTACTGTCAAACTATCACTAACTGCCACTGAGATGCTAAGCAAACAACAATAACAAAAAATGGATGAAGGGACCTAGTATATGCTATATTGACTTGTACTTTTGGTGCTTCAGTATTTCAGAGGACCTTGCCTCTTTAAGTATATAGGAGCATTATAGTAGGACTGGGTTGTTGTTTATTTCAATTAGGAGCATATCAGGTCAGCTGCTCAAAATTTCAGAACTGTTGTGTCAATTTTTGACATTTAAATAAAGTAGACTGCAGTTTACACTCTTTTAGCTCTATGCTTCCACAGCTTCTAGAAGCTTGTGAGCCTGGTGTGCAAAAGGGTGCCATATTAATGAGACATTCATAGTGTAAGCAAGCAAAACATCATCTCTAACTTTCATACAATCAGCAAACATCTTCTTTTGCCACAGTGTGAGTCTGATCATGAATACTTCAATTAAACTTTTACTACTCTCCTGGAAGGAGGAACAGTTCATTTAAGTACAAACTGCCTGATCATTTATGGGAATCCATCAAATTTTTGTTGAAAAAGTAACCCACTTGCTATTCTTGAGCTACTTGTGAACAGAAACTGAGTTAAGAAAACAAGGGTTTGAAACTGCTTGTTTAAGAGTTAAAGCAAAGTGATGTAATCTTTTCAATCTGTTTAAACATTTCCTTCTTATGAGATCAACATAAATCACATGGGCTTGTTTCTTCACTGAATCATACAAATAAAATAGTACAAAAATATTTTTCTGGCACATTTTTATTATGGGGACAAATATAACCTGGGATGTAACTGGTGCAACTTGTCAGGATTTGTGAGAAGTTGCATGAACTGACAGATGTCAAAACACGTTTAAGGAAAGAGTGATATGATCCCACAGATAACTGATCTGATCATGTATTTACAAAAGTCTTTCAAAAACACATTTCTATAAAGATTTTATTATTGGGCTTTAGTATTCTCTACAGAAAGACGGACATTTTTTTTCAAACAGAAAAGAAAGTTATTCAGAGTTCAAAATTTAGAGTGGGTTTCTACCAAGCTTGTAATTCATAAAAAAGAGCATAACTAAATACTGTTTCATTTCATTAGGAATCATACTAAATTTTCCAAATGCTAAGCCTGTGTCAGACTCATCCTCTTGACCACTGTTCATTCTCCAATATATATTCAAAACAATCAGAGAAAAGCCTAAAGTATTTTGTATACCTTTCTTACTTCATTAACTTTCCTTTTGTATTCCAATTTTTGTTTAAAAACTGGTTTATTGAGAAATTTAAAGTTTTATATCACCATGCAAGGAAATTTCCCAGAAGTATCAGCCATACCAACAATTCTGAGGTCTTTTGGGGAAGGAGATTTGAATGTTTTCTTATCAGTGAGCACATTTAAGGCTACATGGTTAGGTTTCTGTGTGATTCAGAGACTCCTCAGAGTGATAAAGGTAATTGGTCAGAAACTAGAACAGATGCAATGGTCAGAAGAAGATACAGGTGGACATGGGATTGACTGTAAATATAAACCCTTATAATGGAACAGAATTTACTGAACTGAGCAATGGTACGTGAGATAGGCTGGATGACATCTAAAAGGACTCAAGAGATTTTCAAAAGTGCAGAACTTAAAGGAGTTAGAAAAACCTAACTGGTGGAACATAGATATGCATATGAATGAGCATATTAAGATCATAAAAAAACAAAACAAAAAGATGGAATTAAATTGAGACAATGGCTTCATGTAAGGACTGACTACCACCTTTTTTGGCAGCTACTTATTTATTCTTGCCTCCATATTTATGACTTTGAATGCCGGCTGCTAGTGCATCTACATGACAGCAATATGGAACATTTCTTCTTTTCTACAAGTGCTGGCAAACATCTTAGAAAATATTCCTGTTAGAAATAACCTTCATGATAATCCCAAAATTATAATCTTGTCCCTGTGGCTGACAATACAACTTGGTAACATAAACTATGATATAAACTGACTTTACCATCATAATTTCATTCCTTAAAGTGGAAGACATTAATTTTGCTTACTCTGATTTTAATAATCTTTCAAGTTCACTTACTTAATTCTGAAGGTAAAGAATAAAATCATATTATTTGCATCATATTTACTGAGATTTGTGTAGGAATGTTTGTATAGTGACAGAAGTCAAACACTGGGGAGGGCTCAGCATATCTCAATTACTTTTATACCTACATCACGGGCTCTTTGAATGAAACAAGAAGTCACTCGTTTTCATTTGTGACATTTCATGCATTGACAATTAAATTGTCACTAAATTTTTAAGCAATTAAATAAAGAGATGATTTTACTTCCGATGATCTGCATTTTATTTTCTCTGTTGGGAGCCTATAAACTCTCTAAGTCCAAGGACTCTCTTATCTGTTAGGCTGTAACATAGATTTGTTCTTGATAAGACAAAAAATACGGATTTTCAAGTAAAACTTTCTATCGAGAGACTTTCTGGGTGAAACGCCCCACTTGCTAAAAAATAATTTTTTTGCATATTTTCCATCGTCTTCTAGCAGTCTACACTGAAGCAAATGACTTTGACAAGATTCTACAAAGGCAAAATTTGTATCTGTTCCTCACTTTTAAAAATTTATTTCCTGTGAAGATATATATCTTGAAGCATTTTTTCCTATGGGTTTTTTTCCTGTTTTTCTTTAGGATTTTTTTCCCTACTAATCTCAAATATTGTCATGGGACAGAAATTCAGATCTTCTAACAGCTTTAGTTCTAACAGTCTCTAGTCTTGAGTAGTTTCTGAGAAAAAGGCAATCTGATGTATCTTTATCATTGGGTAAAGTTAAAGCATCTGTATAAGTTGTTTGTTGCAATTAGCCTTGAATTGACTTCTTTTTAGCTTTCTTACATCATAAAAAGCAAGTCCAAGAAAATATCACTAACTTGTCAACATTCATTATACATTTGAAGGAACTAGTACGTTCTAAAATTTTCCAGCATATTCGCACATCACTTAGCTGGAGCAATCTCTCTTCCATATATACAAGACATAAACTTGTATCCTGCTTTCTCCCTAGGTATCTTTTTCTCCTTGTGAAATTTAGTGATCAAACAGTGCTGGAGTGACAGCCACTACTGGGGGAAAAAAAAAACAGTTCTTAATCCCTGTTATCTCCATTAAGAGTTAATTATGGTGAATGCCTTAGGTCCTTCATGTAAAAAGAATAAACACTGAGTTTGAGAAGCAGTTCATTGCTATGTCAATCCACAGCAACGCTGATCCCCCCAGTGTCCATCACACCCTCTCTCACTTCTAGTCACCCTTTCTCAGCTCCTTCTTTCCCCAGCACTGTAGCACTCACGAAGTTTTTGCAACAACAAAAATCCAACTTGTTTTCCTTTCCCAAGCTGTCTGTGGAGACAGTGCAAGGCAGAAACATGAAAACACAGCAGGAGAAAAAAAAGTGGGTGGAAAAAATTCCTTAGGCAATACAAGTTCAGCATGAGATTTTCCCAGTTATGAAAACAGGGTTTACGTGTGTGTGTGTGTGTGTGTGTGTAGGAGTGGAAATGATATCTCTTTAACTCTGGCTAAGCACTTCAGCCAATATACTATTATTATTATTATTATTATTATAGTCCTTAATATTCTAAGGACTTTACTGGAGAGAGCCTCTTCCTTAACCATCTGCCCCGGAACACTCTTAAAGGAATAAATGCAGATGAATAGAGATTGAAACATAGACAGAAAGATAAGTAGACAGATTTATGTAACTCTATTATGTATTTACTTAGATGTAGTGACAGAAATGTTCAAATAGAGCTTTTTCCTAAATAAAAAGTTTCCATTTTCTCACCAAAATGAACAAACCTGTTTTTATGTCTTTTTTCTTTGCATTTGTCAACTTCAAGTTGAGTTTTCAAGTTATTTTATCTTTAAACCATACTTTTCAGATAAAAAAATCTTGTTGTTAAAATAATACCATGCGGTTCTAGAGGTGATCAGCATTATTCCCTACTGCACTGAGGAGACAATAATCCAAAACTCCCTTAAATTTGAATGTTGGAGCATTCCTCCTACACTGCTGTTACTTTATTCTAGGACTATTCTCTTTCCCATTCTGTAGATTTGAAATCTCAGTTGTATACATTGCTACCACAAGAAGTGACAGAGGCACCCTGAATTAATTCTCCCTCTACTCCATAAAAAATTCTGACCAAGTGTCAACCTCTTCCTCCCAGCTTCTGCTAAAAGCAACTTGATGTCATCCAAGAAAATGTTTTTTTATTGTCTCCTTCTTCAATATGTCAGTTATCTTAACTTCATTGACTAAAAATTTTACACAACCAATCTTAGTATAGTACATTTTATTGGCCTTCACAGCAAACTTTCTCTCTTGGAAACAAGCCACTGCATGAACTAAGATCAACAGGTCCAGATGACAGTCTTCAATGTTTACAAATTACTTTACTGAGGACCTGTCATTGTTTTGTGGTTATTGAAAATGAAGTATTGTAGTAATACATAAAATGCCACATACCAAATGGAGTAAATGGACTTCATGCATCTTCCAGCAGAAAGCAGTGTGTTTGTTGCTTTTTTTTTTCTTTTTAAAGAGATTTTCTGTCTTCTTTCTTTCTTGTTCAATTATGTATAATGAATTCAATAAGGGATTTTGATACAAAAATACTTTGAAGACATTATTTATAGCTCAAATCCTCATGACATATACACTGTCAATCAAACAGATGATACTAGGAAAGAAGAATGAATAAATATGGATTTTTTCATACCATAGTTTCATTTAATTTCAGAATCTTCTCACCTGAAAGTATGTGATATCCATCTCTGACTGGCAATAAAACTGTTCAACATTTTACTATCAGTGCTGTTCTCTTCCAGGTTTAGTAAACATCATTTCCAGTTTTGACAATATTTATAGGACATGTTTCTTACCATTTCAGGTGCTGAGAAAAGCCAGTTGCAAAGCTAAGAAAGGAAGCAGTTTTATAGAAGAAGAAAATACAGTGCACATCTTCCTATTGTAGGAAATGTAGAGACACAAGAGCTGAGTAGCACTGTGTTATAGCTAATAAGTAGTAATCAGAAGGAAAGCCTGATTGCAAGAAACAAATAGTCAAGGTTCTCCCAGGTCACAAAAACCCATCAGTTGAATCACATAATTAATCAGTTTATTTGTTTTATGTATTTGCAGTTGGTCTTTGCCAAGATATGAAAGTATCAGTTGCTGCCTTCCACAATACACAATTTAAGAGTAAAGTTCATTTGATGAAACAAAATTATTTGGAATAATTAAAGACCTTTATTTTCCCAGATAAAAATATTGATAATGCATAATATTGATTCAATTATCTAGTCATGGTTTATATCCAAGGGTAAAGGAAACACTGCTGTACAGTTTGTAATTTGGAATTGTTTTTCTTTTATTTGTAATATAGCTACCTGCAAAGAGTATATCAGCAGTAATAGAGAATACAGGCAACAAAAACATATTTGTGGTAATTGTAAGGAAAATGGATGAAAGTAGAACAGAATGCTCACAAAAGGTTGCTCGACAAAAATGGAGAATGGTGAATGAGGGTGTGAGAGATTTTACAGACACTTCTTAGACATACTGCTCCTAAACCTCACTATTCCTACATTCAACATGACAACATAAATAATGACATTAGTGCCAAGCCTGAAAAACTAGTCATGCAAGTTAACTACTAAATGAGACCTGGAGAAAAAGAAGAGGAAGTGCCAAGTAATCTGCTAATTACATCTCACCACTATTAGACTGTTGACTGGGTCCTTAGTCTTCTATTTATATTTATTTGTTTTGGATAAAACTTTTCTTCTACTCAGATCACTTTTTATTTATGAATAATACACCTTTTGGACAATTAGCTTAGTGAAAAACAGACAAAGTATAGAACAAAGATGATTGCCCCAGTAAGATGTCATGTTAGCAAGGTATTTTGGAATCTAACACATCACTACTTCAGTCTATCACCATATAATGATGGGAGATCAGAAAAAAGACAGAGAATGACTTCCAACAGTGGGACAAGCGCATTCAGAAAGATTCACCCGCAGCTGGTGTGGATCACCCTTGAAATATCCTCTAAAATCTGTGTAGGCTGGCTGAATTCTTAACTGGTTCCTATTCATACTCTACTGTTGACACTCATGATAATTTGGTAAGGCCCCAGGATCATTAATATTATGTCACTGTCCTACAATACAGTACTTGCCAATGAAAAATATAAAGGAAGAGGTAATTATGCTCTCTAAAGCTTACAATGTAATTTAAATGAAGATGTAAAAAGGGATCATAATTCAAAAGTAGGGAAAGTAAAAATGTGGTAAATGGTAATAGGCACATACAATATATTGGCCATTGATGTAAATGTGTATATGACTTTACAAGAAGACTGGGAAGTTTAATTTATATTTGATCTTCACAAAAGAGGCCACTATTAATTACTAAGTGTTATTACCATTATCTACTATTATTACTAATGTTAGCTCTAAGGTTCAGTGATGGAAGGCAGGCGTGACAGAAGGCACGATAAACCCAGGAGGTATCTTAATAATTTAACTCATGTAACTACCTCTTAAAAAATAATTACTTTTAAGCTGTGAAGCTTCTTCAATGGAATGTTCAACAGTCTTCACACTTACTTTACACTTACCCTCAAAACTTCTTGCTGAAGAGTCTATACTTTTTGTCACCATGATCTTTTTGATGTTAGTCACCTTAAGACTGAGAAATATGTTGTTGAAAAGGAAATTCCATCAGATAAAATAACATGGGGTGGAACTCAACTGATACAGACTGGTCATCTAGACCCTCTTCATGGTGGAATGATATAGGCACTTTTAAGGAAAAATCCCTCATTTTAAAGGAGACATTTAGTACTGATTAGAGTAAATGCAGCATAAAATCCCATTTCAATCCCATTGAATAAAACTTGCAGTGGCTACAAACAGATGTCCCATGTTTCCAGACCATGATAAATAAGGAGGTGCAGTAGGAAGGACCTAGAGATGTTGTCAAGAGTTAGTCTGGGCTGGGTGAATTACAGTTGCTCTCTCTTAACCCCCCAAGCTTTCTGAATAATTTTATCAGATTAGATACCTACAAGGTTAGACTTTATAATGCCTAATTTCTTTCTCAAAGTAAATGATCTGACCATCACTCCATCACCCTATTAGTATTTGATAGGTTTTCCAAGATTCTCAATACCAGTTCAACATTTTCTTGTTTCTGTTTCAGATGTACTTTTTTGACTAGGAATATGTGTGGGAAACAAGGAGTTTTTGTGAATGCTTGTATTCCTGATTCTTTCAAGACACAATTCTGACCCTGCTTCCATGGCAGAGTTATCTGTGGGATGGGAAAGAAAAACATAATCATGATGGCTGACCATTTCTTCTCAACATGCTACATATGGAAAAAAAGGATCCTCAATCAATTTTAAATTGCCTTCCACTGAGAACATTCTGATTTACCCTTTCAATATTTTCCAATAGAAAGATGTGATGGGAGTGGCATATATTATCCTCACAGGAATAAAAAATCAGTGTAAATTTGAGAAATTCAATGGTTATTTTTAACCACTGCACAAAACTGTTTATTTGCAGTATTTTTGTGTACATGACTTGCTACTATCTATACAAGAATGGAAACAATAAAATTGAATTATGTAGAACCTCTTGTTCGGATGCAACAGAAATCTGCTCTTGGATAATAGCTGTAAAGTTCTTCATCTGACTGTCTCCCAAAGATATCTTCCTTTCTATTATCCTGTATATTACTCACTTCAGCTGATGCTTTTGTATGTTCCCTATGTCCTCTACATTTCTATTCTGTTCTTTTGTTCTTCGGACTGTCTATACAAATCAAAGTATGCACAATGAGCATGGACATCACTACCTACTTCTCTGACTTTAACCTCTGCGTTGTTTGCACAAGCTTTTTGTAGAACCCACTGTAGATCTAGCAAATAGAATAAACTAAATTTCCCTCCTCTTCCATTCCCAAACATTCAGCATAAGGAAATATTTCATTACTGATAAGAATATTTCTCCATCGACCCTCACATTAGTGAAAGAAGAAAGAACTCATCCAGCAGGCAATTTGTTGTAGATGTCCAGTGTGATTTCATCTGCAACTCCATTTTGTGTGAACATATCTTTCCAACCTGATAGTATAATTTAGAACAAAAAGTGATATAAAATGGTTTCTAGTCAGAGTTAACTTTCACTTTAAGTGCAGTTTTCCTAACTGTTAATGACTAAACCAGGGTCAACATAGTGTTGAATCATGCCCTAAATGCTTATGTATAGATTTTAAATTGCTAACGTATCACGAAACACTTGTCTGAGTATTCAACAATGGGAAAGGATCTTTTATTAGTACTGCTACATTTACATGAATAGCTGATGTAATTATATAAGTGACTATATAGTAAGCAGAGCACCTGGCAGTGCTCATAATGACAAAGCAATGGCATGGATGTCTAAACCCACCAGACTGCAAACTGAACAGTGATTCCAGGCTGCAGTTGCAATCTCTGTCCACCATGGGGTAAATGCAACTTCTATCACTCCTTAGCAATTATTTCTTACTTGGTCCTCTGTTTCTTTACTTGTTGGGCCCACCTCTCCAGCCTGTCAAGGTCCCTCTGGATGGCATCCATTCCCTCTAGTGTGTCAGCCGCCCCACACAGTTTGGTGTCATAGGCAAACTTGCTGAGGGTGCTCTCAATGCCACTGTCCATGTTGCTGACAAAGATGTTAAACAAGACTGGTCCCAGTACTGATCCTTGAGGGACTCCACTTGTCACTGGCCTCCACTTGGATATGGACCCATTGACAACTACTCTTTGGGAGTGGCTATGAAGCCAGTTCTTTATCCACTGAATTGTCCATCCATCAAACCCATATTTCACCGGCTTGGAGACCATAATGTCATGCAGGACAGTGTCGAAGGCTTTGCTCAGGTCCAGGTAAATGATGTCAGTTGCTCTTCCCCCATCTATTGATGTTGTGACTTTCTCATAGAATACCACCAGGTTAGTCAGGCATGATTTGCCCTTGGTTGAAGCCAAAATACCTCATGGCATGTTTAACACAAACAAACCAGTTCATGAATTTTGATGACATTAGCCACTGACTGAATTAGGTTGAGTTTCCTGCAGCTTCTTTCTATTGCTAAAGTTATTTTTTCATGCCTTTAGCCTGTATATTTAGTATATTTAGTTTCTGACTCATTTCTTTAGAGCTCTGAATTCTTTTCTGAGTCACTGGGAATCATTTATTCTGTTTTGGGTTTACCAGGACAGGTTTTCAGATTTCATCTCTCAAATGTCATTACTAATGTCTCAAAGTTTGTTTACAAATGACTTTTTGTCTTACACAGAGGAACACTGATGTCAGATGGTGCTTCACCAATGAAAACTGTTCCACAGCTTCCATGTCCTAAGATATTCTCTCTCTCTGTAACCTTTCCACAACTTGTTAATTAATGAATTTTACACATTGCACTGATCAGTGAGTGCACTGATCATTAGCTCTTTCCCCCAAGGGAAGAGGTTGCTCCTAAGCTTGCTTTGAATAAATATAATAAGCATACAAAATCAGCAGGCATCTCATGTGTACTGTCTTCTGAAATTAAAACAAGAATGAAATTAGTCAAAAATGATATGAGGTATCACTAGTGAATGTGAGGTTCTACTTATTTGCCTTTTGGTGTTTAGAATCTAGAGTGTACTTGGGCTGACATTTACAACTTGTTCCTTGCAAACATAATGGCAGAATTTTTGAAATACGAATTTTTTCTCAGTGGAAGGACTTGGAAAATTTAAAAGAAAACATATCAATATTAGCATTATAATTATGAGCCACGTGATAAAAATTATATCTGTATTATTAAAAGCAACCACAAGAATAAGTGATTGCAATATCCCAGTGTCATTCATATGCTCTCATGTATCCAAACCAGCAGCACAGAGCTGTCACAAATGACACAGGCTTTACAGGAATCCCATATCCTTCTGCAGCAGCAGCTGAAGGCAAGGTGAGTTATCTGTCAATGTATAAAATAACAATGATTATTTAGAATTAGGCAACTGAATTCCAGTCCCTGTGACCCCAGTGCACATCAGTGTCTCCTCTAAGTCTCACATGCCCATGTCAGAGTGGTGTTTTTACAGCACAACACTGAGGATGTTTAGCCGGAGGAAGCATAAGGGCACAATTCAGTGCTCTGCAATGCAAGGTCCATTGAGATAGTGTTGGAAGACTCTGTAGGGTAGAGCGAATTTGCATGTACCCCATTCCCTGTGGTTTCCCAGCACCACAGCTGACTTGCAGAGTATCAGGTAACACATGGTGTGACACACATTACAGTGCATGTGATCCAGGGCCTGAGCTTCAGGGGTGGACTCTGGAAAGTGTATATGCAACCTTAGTGACAGAAAGGGTGAGGGACGGTTCAGAGATAGTCAAGACACCTCAGTTTAGTTATCTATACTGACTTGCATAAATGGGTGCTTTGGTGTTTCAGGAAGTAGGGCCTCAATTCAGTAGGTTCCTGGCAGTATCTAAGGCACTAGAATTGTTGAGACTTAAAAGTAGAGCTAGTAAGTATGATTCAGAACATGGGATACACATACCCTTTGTAAGTGTCAGCTAGAGATCAATCAGGACAACTGTATGAAAGATGGTGCCTACTTTCTGGTGAGATGATTAGTCTCTAGGCCCCATTGAATAGATCTCTAATGAATATCATGGGAGGTTAGACCAACAGTTCACATGCACCCATACATGTAGGTATATTTCAATGTCTTCATCTGTAATTAAACTCCCCTGGAGCATTTTTTCTTTTTTAATTATTAGCCATTACTAAATTGAATTCTTGTCAATATTTTTTAAAGTTTCTTTAATAGGGGAAATTAATAACTTGGAGAATTATTAATAACTCAGGAGTATGTATAAATTGTAATAGGCAATGGAGTAGTATCCAAAGGAGCAAAAAGTAAGGCCTATGCAAAAGAAAGGCTGAGATTGACTCATCATTTTCTCTTATCCTGAACAAGAGTTGACACTGAGATATCAAACAAAAAAAACACAGGCCAAAAAATCTGGAAAAAAAAAATCATATCAACTGACAATGAACAGCAGTTTGATCTTTTTCTGATTCTTATTTGTTTTAGTTTCTGGCCTGTAGATTTTGTCTTTGAAGTGACAGTCTTTTATCTTTCTTTGAGCTAACAATAATGACATCTTGGAATTTGTCCCTTACTGACACACAAAGTGGGCATTGTGATCAGTTTTTCTGAGGTATCTGGGGGTCCAGAATGGAATTATTTGGACACACGTTTTTTTCCCAGATGTAAGCAGGAAATACAGAGTTGCAAGAAATATAAAACGAATCCCTGAGTTAGGATGGGATATCTCTTCTGTGAGTCAGTGACTTACAGAAAATGAACAGTTAGGATATGTATTTAAAATAGACCACCTTTTCATAAATATTACATCCTTGACATGCAAAATAGTAAAAAGTAGGGTGATTTAAGCATGAAAAATCCCTTTTAACACCAAAATACACAATGAATGGATTAATCAATGTGAAAACCTGGAAAACTTGATTTAAACATTCTCATTTAAATCCCTCTTTCAAACTCTAGTTATTATGTGGAAGCAATTACAAGTGCTTCTGGGATTCATAACAATAGCAGTAAAACTAATTTATTGACATTAATTTTCTTTTTAGTAGCAGATCTTGTTTTCTAGGTCGTGGAAGGGACTACTCACTCTGCCTATTACAGATGAAGAACATTTTGGATTTTCTCATTTTTTCTATTTCCAGTTTCCCATAGAGTCTGTTTTAAAGCCAGTAGAATTTGTCTGGGTCAATATTCATATGGCAGAATAGGCATATCTGTTTTATATAAATCCTAACCAAAGAAAATAAAAAGTTTAACCAACTAAAAAAAAATCAGTTGAGTAGGATCATTAATGGGATATGAAAAATTGGTGTTAGCAAATGAACATGATTTTTAAAATTAAATTAGGAGTTTGTTTGATAAAGTTAATAGTGTTGATAAGATTCATTTCAACCTAGAAATTCACAATATTTTAATTAAGAAACCTTAAAAAAATAGTATCATATGGAAATTAAACATCTCATTAAGAATTGATTGATAGTTTCTGAATCATGTAAAAGGGGAATTAATGAATGTAATGTAGTCCTATCCTGGAGTGAGTAATCCTGGACCTTCTGGCATTTAACATTCATGTTAAAGGCCTGGAGAAAAATTAAGATGTGCCTATCAATTCCAAAATCAGCATGGAGACAGATGAATTGCAAAATATAGACAAAAATAGACCAAAGTTATAGGACATCCTGGATGATTCAGCAAGTTGGACATAAACTAGTGAAGTGTTTAAGTATAGCCAAATGTGAATTTTTATGTCTAGGAAAAGAATAGAGGTGTTGTATTTGTAGAATGGAAATCACTGTTCAGACAATCAATGACTCCTGAAAAGTATTTAAGATAATTCATCAGCTGAGCACAGGATGTTGGGCAGTGGTATACTCAAAAGGCTCTGTATAAACTGAGGTAGATCGAAACAGAATAAAGGATCACCTTACCTATGTGTTTGGCTTTGATAAAACTGCTAGTGTTAGATTATTTCTGTATAAAACAACAAGGAGAATGAAAAATTCACAATCATTCAGATAAAAACTATCAAAATCATTAAAATATAGGTTGTATAACAAAAGACTGAAAGAGATCAATCTGTTTAGCTCACCCAAATGAAGAGCAACTTAAGTGACTCATTCACTTGATTACTTAATGGTAACTTAAAGTTGGAATATTTCATTTAACTTCAGGTGCCTAACATGTAGATGTGTTTATCTAATCTTGTCACAGAGGGATCCCCCTGTATCTGTTTTATAACAGATGAACACAAGGATTCTCTGAAACCTGTGCTAGATTTTCACAGCAGTCCCTGTCTAGCATCAGGTAGGTAAGCATCTGTAGTAGCTTCTGTTCAACAGAGATGACACTTTAGTAAAGGAGTGAACTATGCTGATAACTGTGAATTTATATGCAGAATTCAAACTGATCATACACAGAAATTTTTAGTACTTTTAATGATAATAAACAGAACAATTAAAT
The DNA here is from genome assembly GCA_027560015.1 of Chloroceryle amazona. Classification (NCBI taxonomy): domain Eukaryota; kingdom Metazoa; phylum Chordata; class Aves; order Coraciiformes; family Cerylidae; genus Chloroceryle; species Chloroceryle amazona. The sequence continues at coordinate 47,641 of JANHFX010000646.1, read as the reverse complement.
AATTACACAGTTAATATTCATAAAGTTTTGTAGGAATAAACAGAAAAACTTGAACAAACATGTTTCTTTCCACTGGAAAGCTATTGGTGCTATAATGATGTTATTCTGATAGATGTAAGACCAGAATATGGTCCAACAAAAGGATTAAACTATTTTTTTTCTTGTTTTCACAATCCTCATCCTGATAGGAGTTATTCTTATGAATAGGTATTCGAACAAAATGATCCCAAACCTAAATGAATCTTTAAACAACAGTTCTTAGAACAACATTGTGTTTACACATAGATATAGTTTGTTAGTTCACACTGTAAAAGCTTGCAAGAAGATACTTAAACAATTTCAGGCAATAAAATGGCCATCAGATTGAATTTTTATCTTCTTTCTTATTGTATAGACTTTGAATTGTTTTGCCTATTTTTTTTTCTATGACATTCTAACCCCGTGAATAGTCACCACTACATTTGTATACATACACATTGGCTGCTTCAGGCAATTTACTGGAAAAGTCATCTCACTCTTGTAAATGGTTTCTTCTTGCCCACACTCGATGACGACATATTTTGGGAGGGATATTCATACTGACTTTCACTTATTGCATCAATTCTGTTCTTATATAGAAATATTTGTCTCCAAAATTGTCAATCACTAGTCCATAATAACACTTATTTATTTAAAAAAATATTACTCTCAGTTTTACACAGGCTGAGCGTAAACAGTTTAATAAAATGATCCAAACTTCACACTGCACATTTGACTTGTGGAGAAAATGTATTTTTGCAGTGGATTATTTCATAGTTGGCAGCAGGCTTTGCCTGACCTTATTTGCTCTGTATGAGAGGGCAAATTTTCTCCTGTGTTAAAAGGATGGAAGAAGGTGCACAGAGAGCACTTGCTACCAGGTTTCAAATTAGGTTTGTGTCAGAGAGTTACTCAGCCAGGCATGACTTGTGCTACAAATATGTCCTGGTCCAAGAGTCAAAGGACTTTCTTGATTTGAAAGGGAGAAGTTGAGTGAGTCTACAACTACCAAATGAAGGACATTTTTCAAAATGCTCATGTTCTGTTTAAAGTTGTTTTTGAGCCTTCCTCATCTACACTGACTTTATGTACTTGTGGCAGATAATGAGGGACTCAAACTGAAATAAATGCCCATACTGTGGCCTGACTCAGGCAGACAGAATCAAGTAAATTAGGATTTATGGCTGACATGCTGTCCTTAACTGATCTTTTTATATATCAATACAACAAATATCTTCACCAGCAGGATAACCATCATAAATAAGAAAGACCTACTGGTGAATTCTCCAATTTATATTGTTCTCTTCAATCCTGTCTGCTTGTATGAATCACAACTTCAAGACAAAATTATGATTGTAATGCTCATTTCTAAGTACTTCATTGTTGACAGTCCTAGAAATAGTTTGGATAATTAGCACAGATTAGGCAGATCAAAGTTTCTGAAATCATATTTGTACTAATAGTTCTATGCTGTGACATTTCCAGATCCTGCTGAAACCTTCAACATAAGAATGTGACATGCTAACCATAAGCCATTGTAATCCCTGTGAAAGACACAAATATTTTTTTTTTTCCTTTTGAAATGGAATACTTTAGTGTTAGTTAAAGGTCTATGTCTTTTCCCCAGTTTGTATAGAAAGTTATACGGAAATATGCTAACAATCAATTCATAGAAGTTAGTGTACCAGGTACTTTAAATGAAGTTTAAATCAAGTTTGCAGACTGTTTACTTAAAGTTGATAGACTTTTTGTTCATCAAATGTACTAATTCAATTCATTGTATTTTAGCTAGCAATTTGAAGATTCTTATTTGGGAAATTACAATAAGGGTAGTAAAGACTAACATTATACACACTAACATTACCACTCATTTGGAGTTTTAGGACATCAGAGAGAACAGCATGCAGCTTTTAAATAAAGCAAATACATTTTGGGGTACTTCATGTCAGACAATTGCCAGTTAAGTGAGAATTTCCATAATTAGACACAGTGCAATACATAAATGACAAACGATGGCTGTTGACAAATTTTTTTTCCACTTTGCTCAGAGGACTTCACATTTTTCTAATTTAAAAAGTAATAGAGTGTTGTCCACAAAAAAAAAAAAAATCTCTGTAAACAAGCTGCATTTTCATATACGAGCACAGAACTTTGAAAAACTTGATGTAAATAAAACTTAAGCAAATATTATATTCAGAACATGTTCCAAAAATAATCAGCCAGGTCTGATTACTGCAAGTAAGTGTGGTCTGTGTTTGGAAGCATAATGATGCCTTATGCGACAAACTTGCATTAAGTGACATCATTCCACGGCACCTGATGGCACAGCCAGGAGGGTGCAGATCACTTTCTTCTGAGGAGGTAGAACATTGCTAGGAGAAGAAAAGTCTCCTCTGAACAAAGGAGTTCTTGGAAATGCACCAAGTTTACCACATGTTTGGGCAGAAGTGCTGGGTATTAGGATTCCTGAGCTCAGATTCTGCTCTAGAAAAACTTTCTTGATGGTAAAGGCAATTTTAAGCTTTTCTGGAAGGTGTGGAGGATAAGTGGGACACAGCAAGAGAATCAAAGAGACATAAGTCATGGGTTCTCCCTGGTGACATTCTATGAAATCTCTAGGACCAAATATTTGTCCCAGAGAGGGTTGATACATACTGACAAAAGTGTTCATGTGGGGAAAAATTGCCCTGTTTTTATCCTAATCTAAACATTTTGCACTGAATATGGCTCCCGAGACTGATTTCACTATGCTAAATCTAAACAATGTAAGTATTATTTACAAGCTAATTATGCAACTAAGTGCCTTAAAATGTTTGGATAAAAATCATGACACTGTCAGATGTTTGGCAGATGTGTTAACAGTGACCAAGGTCATAATAGTCTGTTTTAGCAGCATGGAGTTTGTTTAGCTGCAACATCAGTGCTGCTTACAGCGGGATACAGCTGACATGAAATGTCTTCTTACTCAAACAGCCTACATTATTTCCCCACAATAAACTGCTGTTGTTGTCACCTGCAAGGTTACAACTACCATCCATCAGATGTAATAACATTACTAGCCAGTTCCAGACCCTGCAAACCATCAGCAACTGTTAAGGCAATTGATGGCAGATTCAACACAAAGGAGTACTATACAGTCAGAAAATAATGTAATAGATCAGTAGTTTTACCTTATACATTTTAATATATGGAGCTGCAAAGTGAAGGGTAATAGTTACAAGGCTAGTTGAGCAAATGCCAAATCCAAGGACAAGGTACACGAATTTAAGCCAAGAAGGAGACAACTACTAAATTCCTTTGGTCAGACATCCTTCCAAATAGAAGAACTACAACATTAAATAAACCTTCAATGTCAAATCTGGGACAGCTGGTATATTTGTTTCTTTAAACCTGTATTGAAAAGGCATTTATGTGAAATAAGCATGACGGAGTAGAACTATTGAAGCAAAGTTGGGTGGGTTAACTTTTCTTTTAGTTAGCACTTCTGTTGTTTTACCTTTCAGATAAAAGTCATCTTAAATAATTTCTAAAGTAATTTATCTCCGTGCTTTTCCAATATAAGGAATAAGTGTAAGTATATCAGTGATGACATTAAGTATTTGGTAAATGGTAAACATCAATGCCTGTAATGTCCTTATTTTATAAGAAAATATGTGTTAATAGAAGCCACAAGGGAAAGGAGACAGAAAATGTAATGAGAATTTTCCATGTAATGTCTCAACAACAAGAGCAAAAGAATTTTAAAATATTTTGAGGTTGAGAAGCCATCTTCCATGGGTCCTGTCAGGCAAGGGGGTAATGAAACAGAATTAAATAGACTCTATATTCTGCTCAATTAAAGAAGTGCCACAAACCAAATACTTTTGTCCTTTGAGTGGAGAAGGGATTTAATAGGCTTCCATGAGTCAACAATGTTGAAATACGGCAGTTGCAAAACCCAGTGGCAGATTTGTAAGGTTTGAGTGGGTGTCCTCTTATGCCCAAAGTGCTCATGAGTCTTAACCCCAGGGATAAAGGTTTTAATATCAAGGTCTGAGAGAACACTGTTGACATGAGTGATTTTAGGTTGTTAGTAGTAGCAGATTCAGAGTACTTGCTGCATGAACTGCCAACACCTCAAAGGCTATTGGAGAGTTATCTATTCACCAGCCAACTACTGCTCTACAGTAATCAGTGTCCATGGCCTAAAGTATGTGTTATTCATCTGGAAATAAATGTGTTAGTAATGACTGAGAAAGGCCATGAAATTGAAGGTCCGGGTCAATGCTGAATCCTTGCCATATGGAAAGAGGAAAACTTTTCAATAGATGTTTCCCTTAGAACCTCTGTCCTTTCCGCTGGAGCATTAAAGCATTTCAATATCAGAATCCCTTCTCAAACTAAAAACCACTAAAAGGTATACAGGATTTGATAAATGGGAAGCGATCCTACTGTGCCCTAAGGGGAGTGAAGCTTTCTGAAATTGTGGAGTCATTTTCCTTCTTATAGTCAGGGAAACAGAATATGCTTATAGGCACATTCAGAAAGAAATCAGCAGAGAAGAGGTGGGAGCTGAACATAGATATTAGATTGCTGGAAAAAAAGATATGCATCAAATACATATCTAAAGATCTAATGATAATTACATTTAAATAACTTGTAAGTACCAGAGTTCAATAAATCCTTCTTCATTCACTTGTACACAAAATACGGGCAGAAGTCACAGCTCTCTGGATTGTAAATAGAGGTAAGATATGGCGGTTTGAGTAGACAAAATTGCTGTGGTTTCACTTGGGACAGAGTCTAAGGGCAGCCTTAGCCTTCAGGCTGTTAGCAGTTTGGAGTCAGACAGGGGAGCTGACCTGAGTTGGTTAACAGGTGTATCCCATACCATAAATATCATGCTCAATATAAAGACGGAAATTTAATGATCAGGGTGCTTCTTGCCTGGCCTTCTTCTCTTCTTCCTCACTGCCTTCCATTTATTGTGACTGAGCACTTGCTGGTCTGAGTACTCCTTTACTTTATACTGGCATTGTTATTAGTTTTGCTATTTCCTTAAATCTGTTTTAATTTCAAACAATAAATCTTGTTTCCTTTTTTTTTCATCCTCCTTCTTGGTTGGGGAGGGGACATCAAGTTATAGAGCAACTGCTATAATTTAAACCTGAATATGGGCTAAATGTAGACAATGATATGCAAGTCTTTCAATTAACAAAGAAACCCTGGTCTTTGATAGTTATTTGAAGATGGCAATTTGAAAGTTAACAGATTTGTATTACTGTGCATAAATCTAGTTATAGTACATTTATGCAGTGCAATAATAATTTTTACATGGAACAGGGAGCACTTTTTAGGGTCTGTATTGGGTTTGGGTTTGGTGAGGTTTTAGTGGTGGAAGGGGGATACTAATGTGGCTCCTGTAAGAAGTTCTGATAAACTCCCACAGCTCCAAGTTGCACTGCCCTCTAGCCAAGTTTGAACCAATCACTGCCTCAAAATGTTTATTAGGAATGATAAGCCAGCATAAGGGATTTAGTTAATAATTTCAGTGTGTGTTTTGGTTTGTTTGTGGTTTGTTTGTTTTTGTTTTTTTTTTTTTCAACTGAAGTGTCACTATTGCATTCACACAATTTAGGTTTGATGTTTGTATTTTTTTTATTTTTATTTTTTTTTTTGGAGTTTAGTATTACTGGTTTCATCCAGCTGAATGTTTTTTTTTTCCTGGTCTATGGTTAGCTAGACTGAATCTCATGACTCCAGTTCTTAAAAGATTTAATTTGGAAAACTTAAAGAAAGCTTTTTGTTATAAACAAATGTAAATCAGTGTTAAAGTGATCACAAAAAGTATTCTATATATCAACAAAGCAATGTTGTGGATAAACAATATTACAAATATTGCCTTACTTTGTTGTTCCTGAAGATAATAGCAGAGAACACCCTGTGCCTAAACTCATGGTAGTCCTTCAGTATCCTTTCTCAGGTACTGAGATGAATGATAGTCTGGAGAGATGAAAAAACAAACCTTCATGAAACTTTAAAAGATCAAAAGGTTCAACAGCCTATTATAAAGCTCGGTAATTGTTTGACAAAGATCCACGCATTCCTGCTGCACAATACAGAAAGCACAAGTACTGTGGATAAGTAGCCTCTTTGTTTGCAGCACTATGGCTGAATAACCTACAACACATGACTGTTTTTTCTCTTGCTCATGTTGTGAGGAATTTAAGTGGATTCTGACTGGCTGGCTGTAACAGTGAATTAATGATACTGGGGAATTTTTCCAAAGCACCCATGTCTGTTACTGCTTTCACTTAAATAACAAGGTTTATTTTGAGATTTGGGGTGGGAGTGGGAGGGTTTGCAGCTCATGAAAGAATCATAGAATAGTAGAATGATTTGGGTTGGAAGAGACCTTAAGGATAGCCTAGTTCAAAGCCCTCTCCTATGGGCAGGGGCATGTCCCACTAGATCAGGTTGCTCAAAGCCCCATCCAACTTGGCCTTGAACACTTCCAGGGGTGGGACATACATAACCTCTCTGGGCAAACTGTTCCAGTGTCTTACCACCCTCACAGTAAAGAATTTCTTCTTTGCACCTAACTTAAACCTGCCTCTTTCAGTTTAAATTCATGACCCCTTGTTCCACCACAACACGCCCTTGTAAAAGTCCCTCTCCAGCTTTCTTGTAGGCTCCCTTTAGGTAATGGAAGGCTGCTATAAGGTCTTCCAGGAGCCCTTCTCTTTTGCAGGCTGACCAACCCCAAGTATCTCAGCCTGTGAATGTACCAGCTCTAGTGTGGTGTATTCCGCAGACTGCAGGTGGATATCTGCTCCACTTCCTTGGGCTGCAGGGAGACAGCCTGCTTCACCATAATCTTCACTACATGCTGCAGGGAAAACTCTGCTCTGACACTTGGAGCACTTCATCCTCCTCATTCTCTACAGGCCTATGTGACTGTGTCCCATATCCTTGCTTCTCTCTTTGGCTGCTTAAATATATTATACCAGGGGTGCTACCATCACCACTGATGGGCTCAGCTTTGGCCAGTCGCAGGGCCCTTTTGAAGTTGGCTGTATTGGCCCTATGAGACACAGGGGAAGTTTCTAGCAGCTTCTTACAGAAGCCACCCCTATAGCTACAAAAACCTTGCCATGAAAAGTACTGTTATCTCAACTCACAAGTTTTCTCCCTTTTACCCTTCCAGTTCTCTGTGCCATCCCACTGGGTGGTTAGGGGGATTGAGTGAACAGCTGTGTAGTGCTTAGTTACCAGATGAGGTTAAACCATGACACATTTTCCTCTTCCTCCTCCACCCCCTCTTCCCTTGCATTTTGGTAAACCTGCTTCAAGTATAAGAAGCACCAGATGGAAATAGTTCAAGAGAAGGCTATAACTATTTGATAGACATGTGACATTCTCTTTTTTGCACAGTGTAGAAAATGAACCTTTTTTCTGTCTGTACTGCAGATCAATCCGAACAGAATTCTTTAGCTGAGTCTTGTAGTTAGGAAACCCATTCTTCCCTGTGTCAGACCAAAAAGTGATCCTTACATATTCACTGCATGTCATCCTCAAGTAACATGGTTTTGTGCAGCTCATTAGAGCTGTTGTTACATGCAGATGTTCATTTATTACAAAATCATTGGTTGTGGACATTGGTAAACTCTGCTGGTCTTACCAGGTCTACTTGAAAACTGTGAAGAAATTTCCACTTCCTTTTATTTAGATGTGAATTAAATTCATATAACAGGAAATGTATTCTTCCTTCTGCATTTCCTGGTACATCTTTGAGGTCAAGGTAAGAGTAACCAGCCTGGCAATGTAGGAAGCACAGGTGGTGATAAGGAGGACAAGAGTAGCAATGTAGAGGACACAGGTCTGTTGCTGTCCAGACTTTGTCTACAGCTGACTGGCACAATTCTAATTAGTCAGAATATAATGACACACAATCATAGAATGGTTGAGGTTGAAGGTCACCTCTGGACATCATCTAATCCAACTCACTTGCTCAAGCAAGGCCACCAAGAACCAGTTGGCGAGGACCTTGTCCAGATGGCTTTTGAACATGTCCAAAGATGGAAACTCCACACAACTTTTGATAAAACTAATAATTGCAAAATATTATAAAAATACCATAAGCAATATGAAATCTCCCACAATTATTAATTGTGTTGAGTTAGAGCAGAAAGGTAGTGATTTTCTGAATATTTTTCTTTCTTTTTTCCTCAGTGCTTTTTGCTGTTCTTCATAGTATAGTAAGCTGTGAATTCTTATCAGCACATGTAAGTACAATGGAGAACTTTACCCTTTGTCCTGAAGTGGACTGCTTGCTAAACAACAAAAACTTTAATATGATCAAACAGGGTTAAACAGCCCTATTTAAAAGCAAGCTTTGCTTATGCAGCTTTTTTACAGTTTTATGTTATTGTTTTCTCCCAGAAAGGGTAAAGTTTGTGCAGACATTGCAAATCATAGTTGATAATCTGATCAGGATTTATTTTAATGTTTCATTTATAATGTTCATATGCATAGTGACTGGAAATCGTTACTATTTCATGTTATCTCCTTTGGAACACAGTTTGGATCACAAATTCCAGATTCAGTAGCAAAAAATGTTATAATCCAAGAATATAAACTGAACTTTGTTTCCCAACAATCAACAACAGGAAAAGAAATACTGAATAACAAAATCCTGACTGATAATCTTTTTTCCTAAGGAAAAAAAGAGTAAATTGACAGACAATAACACCAGCTTAAAGCTGATTCTGCAGTATTTTTTTTTCTATCAACATCTAGACATTTGTAAGAATTTAGTAGAGTTGCTTAAAGCTACTCAAAGATAAACAAAATGTTATAAAATATGTATGTGGCTTGTGAGCACCTTCCCAAATCTCTGCACCCTCTATTTGTGCCTGTTTTGAGAGATTTTATTTTTAATCTGCATATTTAAGTCCATAAAAAAAAAAAATTGCTCTTATTTGTTATTCTTCTTTGCACAAGTGATAATTTATCAGTCTCTGATCAGTTACTACTAAAAAATAGAAGTCTCCCAAGACACCGTGTGTCTTGCAAAAGATTGCAACTAGAATTCTCGAATACCTAAGTATCTCCTTTCTCTCATTCTCTATAGCTTGTTGATACTGCACAATGTTAAAAAATAATATTTTGATTAGCCAAGGAACAATTTATTGTGTTTCATTCAGTGGCTAAACATGTATCTCTTTTTCTTTTTTTTTCTGCCCTTATTCTTTGAAACATTTACTTCATTGTAAAATGTAAAAGAAAATGAGTCTTAAACTAAAAGCTTGTGCTGATGATTGTATCAGAGAAAAAAAACAAAAAAAAAAAACCCAACCAAGATACTGTATGTGAGAAAAAAAAGAACAAAAAAAAAATTTAAAAACCCTATTTTTTTCCAGTGGATTAGGAATATAAAATAGTTACGTGCACCAAGTAATTTTATTCAGACTTTTTCTTCCAGAGCAGTGCTTGCAAATGGAGCCATGTCTTTGAGAACAGAGTGTTTCAAACACCTTTTGTATGGAAGCAACATGACTCTCTTCCCCACTTCTGCCTCTGATTTTGCCTGATGCTCAAGATTTCTGTTAGTTGTCTTCTGGGAAGCTCTGGGTTTTTTTTGAAACTAGTCAGTCTTAAAGTTGGCACTTTTGCATTCCTGGCAGTTGCCAAAGCCCCCAAAAGGGGCATTTCTCTTCCCTCACAGTGATGGGTTGGTCTCAGCAGCTTGAGACAGTATTTTAGGCAGCTCATTACCTTCAACAGCTCCTCCTTATTCCAGAATAAGGGGAAATAAAAAAGCCCAAACCTTTTTCCAGAGGAGGATGATGGCTAGAGAAAATTAAGCCTGCCTCTAGTATGCTTAGACTGAAGTGTCCCTGGAAGTATTTTTTACATTACAAAGGCCATGAGAAACTTTCTGAAATTTGAATACTTTTATTTCATCATAACATCCCAGCCTTTTCTAAAGACTGGGTGTTTATAATAGTAGACAGTCCACTGTCTTTACATGTACTTGAAGTTGTAAATAGATCAGCTGGATAAACTCAGGTTGGAAACAGAATTGTCCATTTGTTTGTAGGTATGGAGGTTTTTTTTATTATTTTGGTCCTATGTGATTGCTAGGACATGGATGCAGATGACCACCTGCTATCTTGCTACACTACAGGAAGATGACATTTTATGGTGTTAATAGGTGGTAATAGTAATAATATGTATGCAGATTATTAACACTGACTTTTGTGACTACACTAGTAAGATAATTATGTGGAAAGTGCTAGAAATCAGAGACATTATGGGTAAAAAGAGGTACTACCTTAAAAGAATTACTGCCCAAGGCAGAAATTACCAGGGCAGCAGAATGTCATTAATATCAAATAAAGGTATCAAGTCAGAAAAGTCAGGGCAAATGTGAAATGAGGAAACAGGGATGAGTTGTTTGTTGTAGTGGGGATAAGGGTGGTGAAGAAGAAATTTGGAGGGGAAAAAGCAAATTTTAGAGACAGTGAATTGTACAACAAAGTTTTTTTCACATGTGGCAGTCAGACAGGCCTGTTCCTGAGAACCACAGCTTGAAGCATAACAATAAACATATTCTTACTCTGACAGTATGTATGTCCAGCTTATTTTTATGGTCAGGATATACCTGGGGTGCTTGCACTTCCACTGGCAACTGGGTTCCCTAACAGTGCTACAAAAAATGTTATTTAAATAAATAAATAAAAGAAATAATAATAAATAGAAATGATAGAAATGGTTTAAAGCTTTTAATATCAGGGGATTTCTCTAATTTGAAGAGAACAAAATTATTCTTCAAATTCTCCAAATTTGAAGTTCTAGTCCCTTTCTCTTGTCTTACTCATGAGGAAACATGGAATGCTTTCAAAATAATGTATGTATCTCAGCAAAACACTACCAGAATATCTCTCAATTAATACTTGCCACACTTTCCATGTGGCTTCTAGTAGCACATTTTAAACCTGTATTTTTTCTTCAAAGCATTAATGTATCTGTTATTAAACATATTCCTGGAGAATAAATGAGTACTCCAGTTGGGTTTTTACCTGTGAATCATGAGGAAGAGGCATTAACAAGAAATATCTGCAAAGAATTCCTTCAGGGAAGTAATTTCATGAAGATCATTATTTCACTTTTTTTACAAGTTTATGTGCAGAACCAAGAATAGGCTAACATGTTCAGCGGCATTTCATGCTACTGGGATTCCTGCAGTGATATATATGTTTATAGAACTCGAGACTGCAGGATGTAGAGCTGCATAATGAAATTTTACTGCATCCTATTAATAGAGCATTAAAAATCCAAACATTTTTTGTTATTCACTGTCTTATGGTGACAGAGATCCTTCACTCCTCTCTATAGCTACAGGTTTTCCCTGGCAAATTTTGGGTCTGTAAATTCTTTCACTCTTCAAATTTTCATTTAAAAACACTGACTATCAGTCTAATTAAATTAAAAATCCTCTATCAAGCACACAAAAGTTTTATGTGAATTATTGTTGGGCCCCTATAATATTGTTACATTTGAATTTCACTCGGATAATATTTCTTCTAGGTCTTTTCTGAGTTACTGAACACAGAAACAAAATCATAACATTTCCACTGGGCTTTCTGTGAACACACTGAAATTCAGTTTCTCTCCATACTGCATGGCTGCAGAAACACAATAGCTGCACAGTAATAACTTTTCACTACTATTAAGTCTCCCTGGTCACAAAAACATTGGTTGCTGAATAACTTACCAGGAAGTATTACAAATTCTGTTTTATATCAAGATCTAAATTAACAGAAAAGAAGTATTCTGATGATTTTTATATCTCTTGTTTAACCTCTACAGTAGATGGTGTGCAAAAAGGAAGGTGCAAGTAGCATGTCTCCCAGAATGCCATGAGTGTGAGCACCTCTGAGGCAAAAAGCAAGGAGAACTCAAAAGGTCTCTGAGACCAGAAATTATTACAACTGTCCTCTGATATCACTGCCAGCCCAACGTAGGCCACTGAGTATATTCATCTTCATGGATTCCCCTGCATCTGCCTGATCTATGCAGGCAGTCTTAGTTCTAAAGCACTGAGGAGTGGAGACCACTCCTGCTCTGTAGACAAACATGTCTACTGGTTCAATGATCCCACTGGTTTTCCACCACAACTAAGGCATGTTATGACATCTTGGAAGAGTAAAGAATACAATCTTACAATCTGAAAAGAGAAACTCAAACTGAAATCTCAAAGCTGGTGCACTGAAAGCAAAGTCTTAACTGATATGAAGGTGGGGAACAGAGAATTTCTGGAGGATATCTACACTTCTACATCATCAAACCAGGGTCAGATAGGCCTTAAAAGACTTCAGATCTAGCTACCTTCTAGCCTTATCAAAGGATGGCATCCTACATGCATTATAGCAGAAATGAGCATGCATGATTCAAAAGGGCATGGACCACTAAATCCCATAAATCCCCATATAGCTGAGAAATGGAGTCAGCCGCAGGTGAGTTTGAGTAGGAAATGATTAATGCTTTAAAATATTTAGCCTTGTGCAGAAAAACCAGACCTACTTTGCACATTATCTGATAGGCAATTATGTTTAAATAATTCAGTGCTATCACTTAAATGTGAAATCAGCATTTTCTTGCATCTGAGTTTCTAAGTGGTAGTCAACAGGTTTCTGTTAGTAGGTAATGTAGTCCAGAAGTCCATGTTCATTGAATGGGTCTTATTAAAGCAGTTCATATTATTTTTATATGTAATTTTTCTTTACATGATATTTTTAGTAGTTATTTGAGACTCTAGTACCATTTGTTTTCCATATAATACTTTCGGCAATTGAGACAAAGGCATTACGGAATTATACTTTAACAAAAAAAGTACAGAATTCATTCATTTTGTGGGGGATCTGTAGCTTCAGGATGGAATACATTATGTATTTATCATAACCAAGTGCCTTCTGGTCTATATACTAGGGAATGTTTCAAGGAAGAGTCATAGAACTCCAAAAAAAAGCAAAAGAAATAGCCCAGCCTGGCAGCTCTTGCTTTTACTTCTAAAATACACTAAACCTGTTTATTAAAATACCTTTTGAATGTATTTTGACTTAGAGGCTTGTATACAAGTTATTTACAGTGAATGCCACATGACATAGCACATTTAATCTAGGGAGTTTTGAGGTCTGTTAGCAATTGTCATTCTCCTTGCTTCTCGATTTAGGTCAGACAGCAGGATGCTAATAATACAGATCATAGTCTGCATGGTAAATTTTCTTCTTTAATCCTAAAATATTTATTGAGGTCTCAGATCTCTAGATCCAACAATGGAAATTTTATTTGGAAGAAAGACATTTTCTAGCTGAAACAGTATTCTCTGATCATATTTTCATCACTTTTCTTCTTAGCACAAGACACATACAGTAATGAGGTTTTTATTCTTTGAGAAGCGAACTTAAAAAAAGCACCTGTACTTAAACCCTCAGCTGAATCAGGACTTTATATCTTAAAGCAATTATGTTATTAAATCCCAATTTTTCAAAAAATTTAATTACTGCACACATCTTTTCATCTATAATGGAACTGAGAAATACAGTTTCCTGGGTCAGAGTCACAGAGACAGTCATCAATATCCATTTAATGACCTGGTGACACAAGCTTATTTAAACCTTTAGTAAACAAATGGATGGACTCTACTCCTTATTAGTCTTCAAGATCTCCAGAAGAATGATAGCCTATCCTTTCATGTTCTCAGAAAAAAAAAACAAACATTCTTTTCTCAACTGCCTTACAAGAGTAATTATTTTTATTAAGAAAAGTTCATGCATTCAATATATATATATACTGAATGGAATAACTGTGTTTAAATTCCTATGATTACTCTCCTTCGTTTTTGAGGATCAGGATCTATGATTATGAACTCAACTTATTTTAATTAAATTTAATCATTAGATTGTGAAATTAACATACCAAATGAAAGACGGCATTCTGTGTAAGAGGCAAACACAGAGTTTCATAAAAGGCTTTGCACATATCCCACAGTCCATAGCACCATAAATTCAGTGAAGGAAATGTCACTAAAGGATTTACACTGTGTAAATACAGCAAAAGGCAGATACACTGGAGGGCAGATCACAGCAACACACAGCAACAGGATGTAGAAAGCATGGGGCCTTGATTAAGGCAGAAGAATTAACATCCTGCATGGTCATAAAAGCCACCTTCATGATGTGACTCAGTTTTTTCAAAAGAAACTGTGCACGTGCATTTTTCTACACTGAGTTACTGTTGGTAGTTGTCACCACAACACAAACTGCCTTACTTTCTGAGTTATTAAGGCCAAGATGATTGTGTCATTTGGCACAAGGACATCAAAGTGACAGATCTCTGCACTGTATCTGTGGTGCTGGGGAGTTCCATAGTTCGATCACCATCACAGAATTTTTTATTTCATCATTTTAGATTGTTTGGGGGCTTCATTGTTCTGTGTGGGGCTTCATGTCTGGAAACTTCTCTGTAGGAAATATGTTTTGTGTTTCTTCAAATTCTTCATTCACACTCACTTCTAGAAATTAAATTTCTGCATTTAAGCAATGGTTTGTCTCCCTCAGCACCTGTCATTTCAGCTCCTCTATATCAGCAAGCAAAAGAGGGTTTAAGACATGAACTCAAACATGGGTCTGCTACTGACTATACTATTTAACTGTAACCACATTCCCTCCCACCCTCACGTGGTTTTGCTTATATTAGACAAGAGTGTTCCAGGCAGGCATGGTTCATGAGATGACAGGGGCCAGACAATATTCTCAACATAGCCAAGTGTTATGAGTGGAGCATGGACTTCTTGTGATAAATCTGATGGGGTCCTCATTTGTTTACAATTTCTATATATAATATAGGATTTACTTTTATAAGTATACATAGGCTAAGATTCAAAGAATCGTGCTTTTATAACCAAGATGATGTTTGTGCTGAAGTGCTCATGTTCTTCAAAGACAAGTCTTACAAAGAAAGTGACGAAAACACAGGAGTTATAGAGTCAGGAATGACAAAAGAGCTTATACTCCATTTAAAAGCTTAAGAAAGAATCTGGACCTGTTCTTTCACAAAGTAGGGCATAGGTCTTTGGTATCAGGTTAGGGACTTACTTGCTTTTCTACTGAAAAGCATGATTAAGATCTCAGTCCAAAGGTATCAAGAAGTCCACAGCTAAAACAACCCCAAATCCTATATTAATTGTTTATTCTATTTATACTTCTGCTGAAATCTTGTTAGGATTGTACTCACTCATTCAGTAATTGGTGACAGAAGACCGAATTTATGAGTTATGCTATTATCTGTAGAAAATACTGAACATGATTTGACTTCCTCTCATCTGAGCTTTTGAATCCTGTTGATTAAGTTATTTTAAGGAGTATACATATTAAAGAAGGATTAGTTAATATGTGGATTCTCCTAAAAAGGCATAATCATTTCTAATAAATTAATTGTGTATATTTCTGTCTTAAAATTAATCTGATCAGAATCATATTCACTATTTCTTAACATGATAGATCTTTGGATTTGTTTGGCTTTCTTGGGGGTACCATATCTTGGAATCAACCTAACACTGGTTTTGTGTTACACCACTGATGACAAAGTTTTTTAAATCACTCTAAACTCATTTCAAAAAAGATCAAAAAGCCCCACAAACAATGATTGGATACTAAATTTTATTTAGAGGTGCTTGCCTCACTATACTAAGAGGGTGTCTTTACTATACTAAGACAGAATCTTTCCATTTTTTAAGTGCTTCTTCAGAAAGGAAAACATGATGAATGTTGTTCATGAATTTTTTCTCTCCACTTCATGTTTCCCCATTTTAAATATATTCTTGCTTACTTCCAAGGAAAGCTGAAGGCTCAGCATTAAATTCTGTGCCGGTTTCAAAGTCACTTACTGCCGTAACACTTTGAAATAGTTGTAAATAGATTTGGCATAGTAACATTTTTTCACACTACCCCTCTCCTATTAGCAACTGATACTAACCACATTTTTAATACACTATGTCTTGACAGAATGTCTTGCTAAACCTATTCCTTTCTACAGCCTTGAGGCTAATATCAACAGTATGTTTTCTTTCAACCTAATTCCAACAGCAGGTTAACATATGTACGTCTGTTTACCACCGTCATGGACATGGGGCTAACAGGGTAGGAATAAAAATCTACCTGGATCACAGTGCTATCAACTCTCACCATTTAGTACAAATCACAACTGGTTTATTTCTTTTTTCTTAAAGTCCCGTGTTCTGAATTTATGTGATTTATACGAAGAAATACAGTATCTTTTGGAATATAGTTCTTAGTCTGGTAGATGTAGAGGAAAATTAGAAAGAAGAGCCAAAGTGTACCCAAGAGGTTCATAAACCAACAAGCAAACAAATTAATATTGATTAAATCAGTGTCGTATCATTTGGAGGAGCCTGGCAGGTTTCAACTCGTAGGGCTGATAGGCTTGGATTGCCTGTAGGGGAGGAAAAGGGCACAAAAACTATTACTTTAGCTTACATCTTCTCAGTGCAGAGGTCCCTAAATCTATTTACAATTCCAAGGCATGCAGTAGGGCTGATAAGGACAGTCATTTGTTTTAACTATCACAGATACTAGAAGATTTTATGCTTATCCATGATTGATTGGTGGCAGTAGAATGTTATTCATGCACCAAGAAAATTAGATATGACAATTTTTTGACTGTCAGGATTTGATCTTTCTAAGATTGATTGAGCAGTATGATGAGTAAACAAAGACTGAAGGATGTCCACTGGTAAAATAACCTCACTTCCACAATGATGTAAAAGTCTAAGGAAAGAAACTTCACCCTGAGCTATCCTCTACTTTCAAGATGGTCATTCAAAGCCTTCAGAACATCACTAATAAATTGTTTATATATTCATACATTTTTTTTAATAGGTCCAAAACACTGAAAAAAGCATGGAATAGTGACACTGGAGTGGTCCAACATTTCCACTCTCCTGAAAAAAACACATATGATGCCTTGAAGAAACAGTAGGTTGTTTATGCCTGAAGAAAATGCTGCTACTTTCTTCCAGAATGGTAGTATTTTGAGGTTTTCAGATATGATGCATTTTTTCTAATGTACAAAATTATTAATAGCATTTAAACAAGTCAACTGTCAAGATTTTTGTATATTAAATGAAAGCATTGTTCCAATACTTGTTGACATAGAAATTAAATCTCAAACCTTCTATGCAATATTATTCATTTCCATAAGAGCCAATCGACTTTTCATACTAATCAGCACTTAATTTGCCGTGTTTAAAGAAGTATTATGCTAGTCGTTGAATATGAGGATGGTGATATTGCTGAAGAAAACTCCGATTTCCTGAGCAGGCTTTCAGTTCAAGAAGGAAAATGATGGCAGTTTTAAGATGTCAGGTTATGTTTCTGTAGTGAAAGAAAATAAACAAACCTGTTTCTTTGTTTAATTATGTACTTTTTGTTTTTTTTTCATTTTGTTCTTTTCAAACTAATAGCAGTTTTTGATTGTGATCTTTGTTAAGTAAAGATTTATTAAATATAAATATAAGTTACATGAAATATGAAAATGTGTTCAAGATAAGGGGAAAAAAGAATTAGACTGTGTAAAGATCTTGGTAGTATTTCTATAGTGGAAGGCAGAGAAGACCATGAGGGACCCACCATGTTTTTAATTCAGCCTTTAACTACAGCTGTTTTTTCTGACACAGCCTTTAAGGGACCTCTCTGCATGTCTCCTTTTCCACAAGCTCCCACAGTTCATCTGCTCTCTCTAACTAGGCTCTAACTTCAGCAAAGACATACGCTGATCGGTCAGGTGTAAGTTGGTCAACCAGCATGGGCTGGCACCCACAAAATTTCCTTTCTGAGACTTGTGGACAAAGACAATGTACAGTGATAGAGGCTGTTTCTCTGGAACAAAAGCAGATTCATAATGATAAAAGGAATAAAGCATTCAGGGGCAAAACTGAGACTTATGCTTTACTATTTTTTTCACCTCTAGGCTTTTGGTGATCTGATTTAACCTTGGGATCTTCTATTTGCCTATACTTTCCAGAGCTATCTGTGAACTGTACACAAACTGTTCCTCAGCTGTTGAACAGGATTTGGCACCTTTTCTTTCCTTCTCTGTCCAAAGAACAGAGCTGTTCCTCTTCTCAGACATCATCAGCAGTGTTAGGATCTGCCACATCCACGGCTATTTGTTTAAAAGGGTGCTTTATATTCCTGCAGTTGTTTTACCATTCATGCCTGGTTTTGACAAGTCCTTTTTATCTCTCTGTATGAATTCAAGCTGGGTGATATCAGACTGACAGACTGAGATGTATGTAAGGTTTATAAAGAAAACACACTAATCTAAACATTTCTGTTCTCTCCCTAACATATTGTTGTCTTCCCCATCATAGTCTGGACTGTAAAGAGAAGCAGGATTGCTGTCACAAGTGAGGCATGCTCACATCCTTTTCATGTTCATGTAGGTGGGTTAATTTCCTGGATGAGGAAGGATGCAATTGCCTGAAAGCAGATTCATAGTGTTATTTTGGTAGATGTGAAATTGTAGCCTTGTACATATAAGTACAAATTGTAGCCTTGTACATATAAGCAATTACTAGTTAAAGGCTGAAGTCTTTTTGTTCACCTAACAGCATAGAATCTTGCCTTGGCTTCAGCTGATTTTAGCTTGTTTTCACTGTGATGGCAGTAGGGAATCAATCAGTTGACTATTGCCTGAACTTGTTTCAGTTTTAGTTTGGCTTTGCAAAATTGTGTGGTGTAATGCCTAGTGTCAATTAATAGATAGTACAAACAAGCAGCTTTCCTGTGTAGAAGGAACTATCTACAACACTAGAAAAAAATAACACGGTAGGCAATTACTGATCCTTGAGTGAGTACAGCCTTGTGGGTAAGGTAAAACCAGTTAACCAGTTATCTGGTAAAACCAGATAACAAAGAGAACACAAGAGCAAGTATGTTACAGAACTGGAAATTCAGTGAGGAAAAAGCTAGTAGGCAGGCAGTTAAAAACATATTACATGAATCAGATGCTGCATTGGAAAAAAGTGGGGGAAGAAATCCCCTACGTTTTTCCAATGCTGCTCCTCCTGGTGAAGAATGGGGACTGTGATACATTATGGTAGGAAACCCAATGTACACACAAGCTCTTGCACAAATGCATATTTTCTTCTCAATGAAGATCAGCTAGTACTTTATTTAGACCAATATTGAGTCTGAGGCTCTGATTATCAGTTATATTCCCTTTTTGCCCATAGCACAATGTTAAACTGAAGACAGCATTGAGCTTGGCCATTAGTACTCTAAAAGGGTGTGAGTTCCCCATAGGTCTTGCAATATACCTTTGTGCTTCATGAAAGTGCATTGCAAGCCCTAGCATGCCTCAGTTGCAACCAGAACCCTGTTTCTGCAGATGAATCCCATCCTTAATATCTGTTTCCTTTTTTTTCTTTTCTCTTCCACCCTTTCAGACATAGAGGGAAATCACCATGGAAGTAGCTTTTAGTCACACAAGCTGTGCCTCTGTAGGGCTACTGCCAGCTACATCTGGCAACCGCCCTAGTTCCAGTGAAAGGGAACTGTACACAAAAGCTCACTACAAACTGTTGTGTCTCAGTTCTTCTGTTTTACTGTGGAGTAAACAGAAATGATGAGCAGGTCAAAAGGAAGGCCAGCAGGAGGTCAGGCAGGTGAAAGTTAATTGACAGGTACATCTGGGTATGCAAAATCTCAAGTAGAAAGAAATTCCAGGCAACAGGTAGTGAAATGTAATGGTTATGCTAGCAGATTCAGATTGGCAGTATCAATGATTTAAAGACAGGGATCAAAATAAATAATTTATGCCTTTCAACCATGCAGCAGTCCTGTAATACAAAATAGTTTCATTGAGGCTTAATGAAAGACACAAGGTTTTTAAACCAAAATAGCTTCTTTCTTCTTTTGGTCCCTGTTGCTCTTCAGGTTTCCAGCTTTCCACATGACACAGCTCACACAGAGTGCTTGGGTCTCTCATTGCACCACCAACATGCTCAACACTGATTTAGACAAGAGCAGAAATAAGCACTCATGGACTTTAAAAAATATCACCGGACCCATGGGCTGTGAATAGTTCTTTTGTGATGTCCACAAAAAAGGTGCCTTGTCACAGCAAATGTGTAGTTCATTTTCCCCATATAGAAACATATTAATGTCTGTGTTGGAAGGGACCTCTAGAGGTCATCTAGTCCTTCCCCCACACTGAGAGCAGGGACATTCTCAACTAGACCAGGTTGCTCAGAGCTTCATCAAGCCCCACCTTGAATGTCTCCAGGGATGGGGCCTCAACCACCCCCCTGGGCGACCCGTTCCAGTGCACCACCACTCTTGTGGTAAAGATCTTCCTTCTTATTTCTAATCTAAATCCACTCTTTTCTAATTTAAAACCATTACCCCTCATCCTTTCACTACAGTCCTTTGTAAACAGGCTGTCTCCAGTCTTTTTGTAAGCTCCTTGCAGGTACTGGAAGGTGGCTATTAGGTCTCCCCGGAGCCCTCTTTTCTCCAGGATGAACAATCCCAGTTCCCTCAGCCTGTCCTCATAGGAGAGGTGCTCCAGCCCCTATCACCTTCATGGCCCTCCTCTGGACCCACTCCATCAGGTCCATGTCCTTCCTTTGCTGAGGGCTCCAGGGCTTGACACAGTATTCCAGGTGAGGTCTGACCAGAGCAGAGAGGCAGAATCACTCCTATCGATCTGTTGGACACACTTCTTTTGATGCAGCCCAGGATGAGATTGGCCTTCTGGGCTGCAAGAACACACTGGCTGCTCGTGTCCAGCTTCTTGTCTACCAGCACCCCCAAGTCCTTTTCTGCAGGGCTGCTCTCTATCATGTCCTCCCCCAGCCCGTATTGATAGTGGGGATTGTTCTGGCCCAGGTGCAGGACCCTGCACTTGCTCATTTTGAACCTCATGAGGTTCACCTGGGCCCTCCTCTCCAGCTTGTCCAGGTCCCTCTGGATGACATCCCGTCACTCTCATGCATTGACAGTACTGCTCAGCTTGGTGTCATCTGTAAACTTGCTGATGGTGCACTCAGTCCTGCTGTCTATGTCATTGATAAAAATGTTAAACAATACAGGCCCCAGTACGGACCCCTGAGGGACACCACTTGTCACTGTTCTCCATCTGGACTTTGAGCCATTGACCACTACCCTCTGGATACAGCCATCCAGCCAATTCCTTATCCACTGAACGGTCCACTTGTCAAATACATATCTTTCCAGCTTGGTGAGTAGGATGTTGTGGGGCACCATGTCAAAGGCCTTGCAGAAGTCCAGATAGATCACATCCACAGGTCATCCCTTATCCACTGATGCAGTCACTCTGTCGTAGAAAGCCACTAGGTTTGTCAGACAGGATTTCCCCTTTGTGAAGCCATGCTGGCTGTCCTTGATCACCCCCCTGTCTTCCATGTGCCTTATCAGGCCTTCTAGGAGAATCTGCTCCATGATCTTCCCAGACACAGAGGTGAGGCTGACATGTCAGTAGTTCCCAGGGTCCTCCTTTCTACCCTTTTTGAACATGGGTGTACCATGTCCCTTCTTCCAATCACTAGGGACTTCACCCGACTGCCATGACTTTTCAAATATTATCGAGAGTGGCTTGGCAACTACATCTGCCAGTTCACTCAGATCTCTGGGATGCATCTCGTCAGGTCCCATAGACTTATGTATGTTCAGGTTCCTCAGATTATGAACCTGATTTTCACATACGGTGGGAGTGACTTTACCACCTCAATTCCTGCCTTGTGGTTTTTTGACTTGTGAGGTGTTGGGAAAGAGGATGCCAGTAAAGACTGAGGAAAAAAAGTTGTTGAGAACCTCAGCCTTCTTTTCATCTGTTGTCACTAGCTCCCTGTTCCTGTTCTTCAGGAGAATATGTTTTCTTTCACCTTCCTTTTTTCATTGATGTACCTGTAGACATCCTTCTTGTTATTTTTTAGGTCCCTTGCCAAGTTCAGTTCAAACTGTGCCTTGGCCTTGCTGACCTTATGCCTACACAGTTGGGCAGCATCTCTGTATTCTTCCCAGGATACCCATCCATGTTTCCAATGTCTTACTTTTTATCTTGACCAGCAGGTCGTGACTCAGCCATGCTGGTCTCTTCCCTTTCCTGCTTGATTTCTTACACTTAGGGATCGAGAGCTCTTGTGTTCTATGAAAGATCTTTAAAGATGTGTTCTATGTGTCTTGTGTTCTATGAAAGATCTTGTGTTCTTTAAAAATCTGCCAGCTTTTCTTTGTTCCCTTTTCCCTGAGGATCATTTCCCAGGGTGTCCTGTTAATTAACTCCTTGAAGAGCTGGAATTTTGCCTTTCTGAAATTCAGAGTCCTGACTATGCTCCTTAACTGATCTGTGACCCTTAGCAATGCAAATTCCACCAGAGCATGGTCACTGCTGCCCAGGCTGCCTCCAGTCTTGAGAGCCTTGACCAGCTCACCTGCACTGGTGACCAGTAGATCCAGTATTGCATTCCCTTGGGTAGGGCTGCCTATTTCTTGTCCCAGGAAGTAATGGGAATGAAGAAACGTGTCAAGAGAGGCATGATTTCTATGGTGCTTTTATCCTTGTACAATAATGAATCCTCAGGGGATAAACCAGAAGTTGCCACAGTAATTGATTTTCTTATTTCATAAGTACGCATTTGTCATCAAAACAGCATACAACTGCATTTCTCACCAGTCATTCAGCAAAACTGCCATCAAGTTCACTGGGAGTTTGGCTGAAGAACTTGCTTGTATTGCCAACATAGAACACTACTTCTTCTACTAATACAATCTTTTATGGCAAAACACAATGACAGCTGCTTCTTTCTGTTCCACATTAAGATGTCTGCATAAATTTAATCAGTAAACTGTGGACCACCCACGGGCTGTCACACAGAACAGTCAGTGTAAGAGGAAAGCTCACTGTACAGCTCCTCAATTATGGACCAAACGCCCCTCATCAAAATTCAATTCATTCTTTAGTAAAGTATTTCTTGCAATCAGTGACTAACAATTTAGTTCATAAGTCTTTTCTCCTGTAGTTTGCTTGTAGAAATGAATGTACTGAGCTAAATAAAGATAGTATACAGCTTCTCAACTCATTTTGTCCTTTCTTTCAAGTGGATGGACAGGCAGTAACCATTTAATTGATAATTCAGTGATGTACATCTACAGATCTAAATATCAAAAAGGTGTATCTTCAGTTATCAAGAGGAAGTGCACTGAATATTCATTTTGAAATATTTTTGAACATTTAAAAATACATAGTCTTTCAGATATACTAAGACCAGGCATCCCTCCATTCTCTGTAGCCTTTCACCTTCAGCAGACAAAACATGGTGTTTAGAAAGAGCATACTGAAAAATTAGCAAACATACTGTGATGGTAAAAGATTCTCCCTCAGCTTTCAGCTAAACACAAAACACGGTTTAACCTTTAAAAAAATTCCACTAATGTACTATCATAAATTTTCCAGCAGTGGTAATTGTGATCCAGGAAACTCATTTTTCTGTGTAATAACCAGTGAGTTGCTCAGCTTGTCTCTTTGAATGGCATGTAGCTGAGAAAATCAGCAATTTTCTTCACCTCTCAAAACAGAGAGCTGTAACAGGCATTTTTAAGTGGTACACATTTGTTTTGCGACAGTCAATGAGCTTTAGATAGTAGATAGACAATAATTATGGTTCCTGTGTAAATTACTATTGAGTGAGTATTTCAGATGCCTTTCTGAGAGTGCAGAAAGATGGATAAAATGACAGAGATGGTGCTGGGAGTTAGGTTTTGCATGTGAAGAGAGTAAAAAGAGAGAGTGGACACAGTTATTAGGGATGACTTGGGTTTGACCAGGATAATCTCACAGCTATTATAATAAAATTGAATGACTGGAATGTTACTACAGCTGAATGAAGATTAGAATGTAGCTAAAGGGACTGTCAAGTTGATGGTCACAGATAGCTGTGGTTGGGTGGAATAATACTGAGATTGAGGGGTCTTTGGGAGGGGAAATAATGGGGCTATGGAGAGTGATGAATGCAGAAGGATGGTGGAATAATATGATCTGAGGACAGTAAGTACTGGCATGATATTGCCAGGAGATGGAGGATGTGGAAAATGATAAATGGGTACTGAGATACTGGAACAGTGCTTGAATGAGATTGGATGTGATGGAAATGAAGGAATGGGGATGGTACAAGGGGTAGAGGCTATAGATACTGAAGAAGAAAGGACTATATTGTACTGGAGATGGAAGAGCTAGAACAGCCTTTGGAGATGTGAATTCATATGGGAGGAGACTGGGAAGATCTGGCCTCACTCAGGAGAGAAGGAAAAGCTCAGGTTTAATTTCTCAACCACTTGGAGATTTTCAGATGAAATAGCTGCATAAATGCATATCAGCTAGAAGATTAGAGATGTGTAAGCCAGAGGGCACTTGTACAGTGTGCTTAGGATAGTATGAAATCCACACTAAACCATGTGAGGCTTACCTAAGTATGCATGATTTTTTTTCTTACCCTAACACCATCTAGCACTGCAGCTCCCTAAGCCCATTGGGGGCTGTACAACCTTGTCTTGGCAGTAGTCATTACAACATATTGGTGATACACGAGTCTTAGGGAAGGGCTGGTAATTGTATAAGCACCAAAATGTATCCTAGTGATAACAGCTTGTCAGTGGAATATATTTCCAAAGGAGGTAGTTGAAGCTTCATTCCTAGAGAAACAGCAGAACAGGTGAGATAAATTGGTGGTGAGAAGGCAACAACAGAGCCAGGAAAAATGCACGGGACTAGACCACAGATGATTGATTTCTCTGATCCTGATTTGTGTTGTATCACCTATTTTTCAGCATTTGTTTATTATACACATGAGAGAACAATCATCACAATTGACACTCCCTAACAATCAGTCTGAGGGCACTGAATACCTTCCACTCATAAGTCAAATAAAAGTAAGGTATAAATGACTCAAAGGTGTCATTCCAATCATATGTGCGATTTGAGTTTATAAACATAGTGTGGGAGAATGATAGATTCTTAACAAATTATCCAGAGTTTTATCATAATTACTGCTCATTATAAGTTTCTGAATTACCCTCTAGAAGTGAACATTACTATTTGTGTAGAAAACAGACACAATACTAGGCATAGAAGGAAGTCTGAGAACCCAAAATGTATGTACCACTAGCAGATGATTCAAAACTATCAGAGCAGAATCAGACTCTCAGATGAATTTATTACCATATATTTCTCCTTCACCAAGGTAATTTTCTTTCTTTTAAAGTCTATGTGTAAATTACAGTCTGTATGACAATTTTCACAATTTACCATAATGAACAGCCTGAGCCTTTGTGTACATTCCAGATATTTTAATGTTATGCAACCATTTAGTACTATCTTTATTTCCTTATCTCATCAATGGAAATTCCCTTGCATATATAGATAATTTCCAGCTTGATCTCATTTGGAGATAGAAATAAAAAGATCTGGAAACCAAAAAGGTTTTGTCAATGTAGACATTTTTAGGAATTCTAGAAGAATGTAATCTATATAGCTTACACAAGGGGAATATTTGTATACTGGGGTACAAAAGCTTTCAGCAAGAGGTGACTTCAGCAGTTCAAGATTATGTATCAAAATGAAGCCATGGTGTTAGAGGTCACATCCATTTAGCTGTAACGTACCTGGCAAGCTCTATTGTGTCTCAGTGTTTTTTCCAACATTTATATTGGAAATTATATATGTGTTCTTTATACTGAAGGTAATTAGAAACTTCAACAAGTGTCCAAAGAAGCAATAAATCCATTATAACTTAAACTGTATTAAAGTATTTGCTTATATTAGCTGCAAATAGGACTAATGCAACTTTGTTTCATTCTGGCAGAAAATAATTCCCACAGTCAGAGTTACTCAAGGTGGTATGCTATACAGGCCAGACAGAATTTGAGTTTTCATTTCGAAAAATCTGACTTTATGGGGAAAAAGCAGCCAGGTCTTTTACCTCAAAGTCTATGTTGCAACATCAAAGCAAATCAAGGACACCAATGACCATCAACTTTCAAGATCCTGAACCTATTTACACTAAAGAGAAACCTAATTTTCAGTGGGTTGCCTATACTAAGCATTTTAACTTTAAAGGCTTTTGACATCAAAGCATTTTCTGACTGGATAAAAATAAGTTGCTTCTTTTTTCTTGCAGCTATTTTTTTCCTATTTAACTTAGCATTTGCATTTTATGTAGTTATTCTTTTTCCCTTGGTCTTGCAACTGTGATTAAAGATTACTATGACTGTAAAGACAAGGTGAAAATTATGGACTAAAATTGATTGCATACTGTAAAATGCTACCAAAAAAAGATTAAACAGTGTTAATGATGTGTAATTTGTTTGCCTCCTGGTGACAACAGGCATTGATACCCTTTTTTGACAGTACATGTCTCCTGTGGTTGAAGAGATTTAGATAACTGGCATCATCAGAGCTCATATTAGTATTTTAGTATATTCAGGTTTAATAAGTATACATATAAATGAAAGGCTATAAATACTAATTACTCTATGTCCTGCTCTGTCGGGGGGTTGAACTCAATGATCTTTGGAGGTTCCTTCCAACCGCTAACATTCTGTGATTCTGTGATTCTGTGATTCTGTGATTCTGTGATTCTGTTATTTTAAGGACATAAGCTCATTTGGGTAGTTTCAAATGTGTTACCTTTTCACAGTGAAGCATCCCCAAGTAGCATATAATCTGTTTTACAAACATTTGAAGTCCTTCATTCTTCACTGAAGCAGATTCATAGAACACATGAGAGTTACATATCAATAATTTTATTAGCAGAAATCTGACAGTAATCAGAGATAAAAGAATATTGTCCCTTTGTTTCATCTAGGACATTTACACAAGATCCATTTACATAATATCACAATGTTTCACAACCTGTAGCAGTGTTACAATGGCTCTTAAAATCAGGAAATTTTAAATTTGATTCAGTGAGGCAGCAATGTGCTTACATACCAACATGTGGTGAGATTGTACTTTGAATAATGCATTTAGTTTTGGGCACTTCACTACAAAAAACATATTGATGTGCTGGAGCACATCCAAAGAAGGGCAGTGAAGCTGGTAAAGGGTCTAGAGAACAAGTCTTGTGAGGAGTAACTGAGGGAACTGGGGTTGTTTAGTCTGGAGAAAAGGAGGCTCAGAGGAGACCTTCTCACTCTCTACAACTTCTTGAAAGGAGATTGGAGTTAGGTGGGAATTGGTCTGACTTCCCAAGTAGCAGGTGGTCAAACAAAAGGATATTGCCTCAAATTGCACCAGGGGATCTTTAGGTTGGATACTGGGAAAAAAATTCTTCACTGAAGGGTTTTTCAAGCATTGGAGGAGGCTGCCCAGAGCAGTAGTAGAGTCACCATATCTGTATATACTTAAAAGACATGTAGATGTGGTGCTTAGTGACATGGTTTAGTGGTGGACTTGGCAGTGTTACGTTTATGGTTGAACTTAGTGATCTTAAATATGTTTTCCAAACTAAATGAGTCTATGATTCTATTTAAGATAATTTCCAAGTTTGTATTCAAAGCATTAGACTGTGTTATAAGACAAATATTTTTTTTTCTGGGCAAACCCAAATTGAAATATGCAAGCACGGGCTTATTGTTGAAGCACAAAGCTATGTGGTTTTAACTCAGATTTGAACATATATGGCCTGGAGAAGAATATTTAGTTTAACTGCTGAGAAAGTGAGATGTTTCAGGACTGCAGAACGAAAGGCTCTAAGGAGACTGCCTTGACCTTCAGACTAGCTTGCCAAATTGTCTCATAACTAGCAAAGCCAAAATAAAAGAGAAATTATGTCTAGACAAAAAGTGAGGAATATTTCAGGCAGATAACCTAAACATCTGAGGATGGCCAGAAAATCTGTTTGCTTGGCTCATAGATCATGTGTTGCATTTTTCCTCTAAGTGTTGCATTTTAATTTATAAAATTACATTGTCTTAAAAAGGCTCTTTGTCCCTCAGTTCTTCACCAAAATGGTTCACAAAGGAAAGAAGTGAAAGCATTGAACCCAGAATTACTCTGCAGTAGCAATAACACAGGATGGCTTTGAACCAGACAACAGAGCACAAGATGACAAAGCTCATGAAGAGCAGAGCTAGAAAATCCACTCACAACAGTCTGACTTTCTAAGATTAAATACAGGTAATACTGATACAATTTAGCTTGGCACTGCACCTCACAAAGAGATGTATGGTATTGCATGAACTTAGAGCCACAGTGTTCTAAGCCCATTGTAGAAACAGGGAAAAGAAGTTTGACTACAGTCAAAAGCAGAAAAAGCAAAAAATGTAATTGCTTTTAAAAGAGAACCAAAGTTAAATATATTATCTAACTAGACAGGTTCAGAGCTTTCACCAGCTCAGGGCTTTCACCAGCTCAAACAGTATTCATCCATGCTCTTTAATCATTATCGTTATCCCTATCAAGTTTTTGGCCAGGTAAATGAATACTGTTCAAAACAGTGTGTGGCTATGACTCAGGGGCAAGTACAGCCAAAGACTATTGCCAGTAGACAGCTGTATGTGGCCTCCTGTATAATAATAGTTTAGATGTACAGATACAAGTAATATCATGCCAATGGGCTTCTGGTTCCTGTGTTCTATTTAGTAACACAGATGTAACCAGAGAGACTGCAGGGGGGAGAGGGAGGGGAGAAGAAAGATGGATTCAGCTGTCTTTGTGCCATAACATTGTTTCTCAATAACGCTCTGCAAAGGATCCGAGAAACTGTTAGTATTGCATGATAAAACTCTGTACCTTAGTGTAGTGGACTCAAACCAAATAAATCACTTTTTACGAAGTAATTCATTTGCCACTGAATTTTTGGAACACAGGAGAAAATGTGTTTGTGTAAGATAATCAATGTGTTGTTGAAAAGATCAGGTTGATACAGACAAAGATAGACATCCAAGTCCAACCAGACAATTAAAAGTGTTACATAATTCCTACTGTAGGAGAAAGCCTAGCTGATGGATGAGGCTGGGAGTAGTGAGGCTGAGAAAAGTACTTAAATTTCATTCCCTGAAAATTTTCAATATGATCTCCACTCTGCATATACATATCAATTCTAATTCATTCCATATGCTGCAAGTCTAACTGCTACACACAGAAGAGTCTTCTAGGGGAGAGATTAGGGGGAAAAATGTATTCTCATGTAAATTAGAAATGGATTAGTAAATTGCCAATGTAACTGCAGGAAATGCAGCCAGAACTATGTGAAATGTGGCTTTAAAATTATAAACGGAGAGTCTTTCATGAAAATTCTGCATGTATAACTCATGGAATTAAGAGTAAGGATAAACTGAAAAATGTACACAGATTAAATAAGGCAATAAAGCTGATTTTCTCATCTCTTTATAATTTAGTCCAAAAAAAAAGTGTATCATTTTAGACAAGTTTTGATGGCAGACTGTAACCTAGGTAAGTTTCACTGAGTCTGAGATCCTCAAAGCATCATAAAAGTCACGTGTTGTTGCTTCTGCAAGACATTCTGCTCGAATTAGTTTAGCTGAGAAAATCAGTAAAGAAAAGAAAAGAATTGCAAATCCTTGTGGAACTGAAAGGTGGAAATTGAGTCCTTTTGAACTGAATTGAAATTGAATCTTTCCTTTGTGGGTCAAGAACAAAAGCAGAAAGGTGATGAACATTTGTGATAGGAAAACATGAAAAATACAGATAGAGGCTTGGAGTTCATGAAGGGGTTTGAGGAATCAGAGAAATCAGTATCACTGAAATTCAGTGGGAACTGATCACCTGGCTCCTTTACATTCCCTTGAAAATCCTAAACAAAATTAAAGTTTTATTTTGCAAATGCATCAGGCAGCTTTCACTTTAACTATCTTACTTCTAAGCACCATTTGTCATTGGATGGAGCTACTCAGAGAGGGAGATATAACTTCTTTTAAAACTGGGATCTATTGTTCACTGTATTATAGATGAGATTGGTGTCAGCACCTGTAACAAACTTCAATATGTTCTGTAAAGAAGGCTCAAAGGTAAAGAAATCACTAAGTTAGTAGTTAACCAGTATCAGGTCTAATGAGGAGAGAAGAGGGAGAACATTACAGCAGATAAATAAAGGAAACAAAGGCCAGGGCCACAGACTTCCATGGCTGGAAGGTAACCTTCATGTTATATCAAGTTATATCATGTTATATCATGTTATATCAGCTCATGTTGATACTGAAATTAGCTGTGCCCTGGATAATTCTTCCTCACTGGGCAAACTGTCACATAGCGCCCTTCATCCTTGTTTTATCTTCCAAACTACTGTGGCCGTAGTCTGGCTGCTTATCCTGACTACTCAGCCGTGCCCTGGACTTTCTGTAAAAGTATTCATTTGACCAGGTCAGGGAGTTTGTTAAGAGTGTAACAGGACAGATGATCAGATATTATATATCTCAATAAAGTCTGGGTACTGACTGGCTAGGTAGTAGCTCTTCAGGAAAAGCACCCAAGGATCCCTGTGAACAAGGAGTTAAAAATTGAGTGTCCTCTTTCAGTGAATTAATCACATCCTGGGCTGTAGAAACAAAGGTATACCCATCAAAGGAAGTGGTTTTTTCCTTTCTCTTTGGCACTTGTGAGGCTTCATTCTCAAGCTAAGAGAGGCAAGTTAAGTTTAATGGGCAAGGAAAGTTGAATGTGCAACTCAAAGAGAATGCCAGACCAACAAATCTCTTCACCTAGGAGGAACAGGCCTGGAAATGACAACTCTTGTACTGCTGTTTATCTTTTCTCTCAAGAAATCAACTGGATTATTGACATACACACACATAATGACTTGGCTTTCCATAACTGTGATATGGCTACAGCTATGATTGTCACCCCAGGTTTCCTTTAAGATCAGTGAGGGAAAAATAGGTGCTTCTGTTGCAAGGTTCATTGGTGTAATTGAGATATCTACTATAGGATGAAATAAATCTTGTTCTGGAAGTGCCTATGTTTCTCTATTGACAGTAGAGATCCAGCTGTGACATTCTCAGACGAAGACACGAATGCTGTAGACATATCCTACCTGGTGAATCCCTCTTGCTTTATGAGTTTCAGTCTGAGGAGTGTTTCAGGATGTAGAACTCTGAAGTGAGGATTCTCCAACAGAGCTTTCATGAAAGATATATAAGCTCCCATTCTTGATGGTCAATACTTTCAAAGTTTTTGTACCAGTGGACCCAAGTACTAATTTTTTTGATGCTTTAGGGCAAAGTATGTGCTTACTTTTCCCCCCCTTTCACTCCAGATAATTTCCTGCCCTGCTTCTCTCTCTCAGCCATCCCAGAAGAATTTATGACTTGTGATAAACTTAGTTCAATTAATCTCCTGAATGTAATTAAAATAATCGTTCAATTGTCCATTAAAAGCAATGCTTATACTCATTTATTTATTTAATAGCTTTCCTTTGTTACTCTGGAAACTTCAATATCACAGATTATGCTCAGGAGCAATTCATTTTTCCAGCAGTGAAATTACTTTTTTCACCTTATCATATTAAGATCTACACTTTGATTTTTCCCTTTATTGTGCACAAGCCAGGGATATAAGAACGGAACACACAGAGGCAAGATAATATAGGGCACCTTTTGCAAATAACAGCATAAAATAATTGGCATGTGTAAGGAGGACAGAAACAGGTTATAAGCAGATAACTTGAATGGTAACTCACCAGGTGCTTTTTTAACTGGTTTTGAAAAACTTCCCTTAAATTAATGAGAGTTTGCAGAATAGGGACTTAATCAAGAAAAGTGTAAAGGCCTCAAGATATGACCTGTAGCCAAAAAATGGGCATTACCTTTATTCATTGAAACCCCACTTGACAAAGCTGCCAAAAGAAACCTTGTGTGAGCATATTTTTCAATTCTCTTTGACATGCCAAATGTTCAAAATATTCTGCCAAAAAAAAAAAAAACAAAACTATACAGAAGAATTTGAATAATATCAAGTAGTTGTGTACCTGGAGAGGACAGAAAAAGTATGGTTGTACTAGGGTAATAAAGAGTAATTGAGGGGACTGCAGCTCACATGTTCTTTCTTTTTGGTGCAGCAGATGAGTTTTTTATGCAATATAATGTGCTAAGAGGCAAGCAGCTCCTCATCCTTAGATCTGGTCTGTGTCTGTCTTTGTGCATTTAAATGTTCTTTATGCAACTTTAAAAAAAGGTCAGAGGGAACACCTCTTCTATGAGGAAATACTAAGTTGGGGTTGTTTAACATGGAAAAGAGAAGACTCTGTGGACACCTTATTGTGGTCTTTAAATATATAAAGTGGGCTTATTAAGACAGACTAATAGGGCCAATAATAATAGGTCAAGGGGTAATGGATTTAAACTAAAAGATGGTAGATTCAGACTAGATATAAGGAAGAAATGAGGGCGGTGAAACAGGTTATCCAGAAAGTTTGTAGGTGTCCCATCCCTGGAAACATTCATGGAATTAAGTTCAAGAGTATTTTGATATAATCTTTATGTATTGAAACTGAAAGTGAGTAGAATATGTACTAGAACTTAAACCTGATTTTGTAATCTGTCATAAATTTATTCCATCATTTCGTAAAGCATCACACAGCAAACTCAAATTGTAGCGATCAGAGATCATATATCACCTCTTCCCTGAGACTTTTTTTTGGCTAACTACTGTCAGCCAAGTTCTCTTGCATACCCATATCTGTCCTGTTATGCTAAACATCTTCTGAACCTTGGAGAAAAAGGAAAAGGCCAATTTGGAAAGAGAACAGTCTGGGGATAAGGCCAAGAAATTCACTGATATTTATTCTGTATTGCTCTCACTTTCCTACAACTTGTCAAGCTGGTTTACCAAAATCATCTGGATAAATATTGCTGGCAAGATTGGCTTGACAGCCTACAAAAGAAATCCAGGGCTCTCATTTTCTGCTGTCTGAATAATACCTCTAATAACTACAAAAGCATTTTTTTCAGTCTGTAGCAGGTATTTCTTAGCAAATAATAAATGTATCTACATTTGGTTCAGTCTAAGAGTGCATTTCTGAAGTAAATCTCCCAATTTTCCCCTTTCCCTGTGGTCTGGTTTACATGGCGATATGCTCAGAGTATGACAGGTAGGTTCCTTTTGAATGAAACTGAACAGTAAAGTGTGCTCATCTATTGTACACCAACACAAATGGACAATAACTCTGTAGGACAAGAGGAGATCTATTCTCAAGTTAAAAAGAAAAAACTAAACAAATTGACATTTTCAGTGTTTACATGTAGCCCTTAGTACCAGCAGTCTTTCTCTACAAATATGAATGTTGTGACTCTATTCCGCCAGTCCCACCACTGGGGCAATACCACCAAGAATTCGGACAGGCAACATCAGCTGAACTACTTTTCTCCAAGCAGAACATCAGAAAATGCACAAATTGACACAGTGATTACTGTTCACCCTGTCAAAGGATAGAACTGCTCTTTACGCCCTCAGAGTACTTTCAGCTTCACTATAGCGAGGTAAGGAAGTACCACTGGATAATTCAGAAGTTGTCAATACAAACACCTGAATTCTATGTTCAAGAACTACATTATAAAGAAAATTTTGGTGCAAGACATCAGACAGTAGCAATAGTACCTTGCTCACCTAATTTTTCCAATACCATATATGGTATAGCTTTTTTTTTCTGGCTTATTTCACTTATCAAACTGCTTTTGTGAGAAAAAAAGAATGAACTCCTCAAAGAACAGGTTAATTTTGCTCATCAAAATACCACACAGTTTTAGTGACTTTTCTCTTTATTTACTTTGTTTTGATTCTTTAAAAATAATTAAATCTCCTGTATGTTATTATATTCATTCATTTTTACCCTGACAATAGGTGTATGAAAAAGATGCGTGAAGATTTTACCAAAGATTTGTTAGTCATACTGAAATTTGTCATCAGCTAAGACAAACTGGTTCAAGTGTTTACAGGTGTGTTACATGGTGCATGTTTAAGTGCATGAATATGGACATTCTACTTTGACTGGAAGGGTGAAAAGCATATGAAAATTATCCAGGAGCCTGGAATCTTAAAAATCTTTGCTTGTATAGTCAGAACAGAAAATCCATATATCAATCAAAAAAAGCAGCTGCAAATGTTTGAATAGAAAATATGGATCCAGACAAAGAAACTACAAAGAACAGAGTTATTTAACCTAATTACTCACTGGCAAGCACCCTGTGGGAATTTGCATTCCTTAAAGACACCTTAAGAAATTTACTATCTAAAGATGATGCCTTTTGTTTTTTTTTTGTTTTGCTTTCTAACAAAAATTTTGGCTACTGCATATCTGGGGAGTCCATTCCATTCCTGTGAGACCCAACTGTGTTCAGCTCTGGGGGCCCCAGCATAAGAAGGGCATGGACCTGCTCAAGTGGGTCCAGAGTTGTGCCATGAAAATGATCAGAGGGCTGGAGCACCTCTCCTATGGGGGCAGGCTAAGCAATCTGGGTTTTTTCATCCTGAAGAAGAGAAGGCTCCGGGAAGATGTTTATAGTGGCCTTTCTTAGAGGGAGCCTACAGGAAAGATGACGAGGGAGTCTTTATTAGGTTTGTAGTGATAGGACAGGGGAAAGAGGGTAGATTGAGATTAGATTTTAAGGACTCTTAAGGAAGAAGATCTTTACTGCGAGGGTGGCAGGAACAGGCTGCCCAGAGAGATTGTGGATGACTCCTTCCTGAAAGTGTTCAAGGTCAGGTTGTATGGGTCTTTGAGCAACCTGGTCTAGTGGGAGGTGTCCCTGGCAGGGGGTGGGGGGGTGGTTGGAACTAGATGGTCTTTTTTTACCCAAACCATTCTAGGATTCTGTGACTGGTGGCTTGTGAGATTAGGGTATGAAATGAATCTGCACGAAGCAGTTATTCTACATTCTATAGAATCATTATGAGAAACACTGCAGAAAATCCAAGAAAAATCTGAACTATAAGCAATTTTTTTATTTTTTTCTCTTACTGGATGATGTTAGAGAAACCTCATACAGTACACCTTCATGATGTGTAGAATGAAGAAAGTAATTGTCATTTCATGATTAAAGATTAGGAATAAAGCTCTATCAGATCAACTTTAAAGCAGAGTGAATTGAATTGTTAGGATGCTAAAAATCATGAATTATGGGATTTGGAGACAAAAAGGATTTGAAAATTAAAGGGTGGAAATTCAACTCACTGACAAACATATTTTGATTTTTTTTCCCAAGCCTCCCAAACAATATAAACTGAAATGAAGTAAATAGACACTGTTATTATATGTGATTTCTCTTTTGCACACAGCCTTAATCTATTTACATGAGGCAAAATTAAGGCTAGAGAATTGTGACAGACTATTTATTTCATTAATTTGTATGAAAAAAATAAATTATTATTTCACCCTAGCTAACACATTGTTTCCCAAAGTAAGAGCTCTGCCCTTGTGGGGAAGGTGAGGGACTATCCCAGGGTAAATTTCCAGGAACCTTTTCAGACATTTGCCAGAGTCTCTTCGTTTTTAAATTTTGCTTCATTTTTAAGAGATAGTTTCCAGCCGTTAAAGACTCAAAGAATATTTTCAGAGTCTGCTTCTGAATCCACAGACACCCTAAGGAATCACTTGTATCAAACTAAGACATTCCTTCCAGGGATTGTTAAATTCATATACTAGGATTTTAAATATCATATTAATTACGTTACTATGATCAGAGTGTGACAGAGGACAGAAAGTATCTTTTGAAGAATATCAACCTGGTTGGTGAAGACTATGTCAGAAGCTATGCAGTGAGATGTCTACAACAGTGTGGTAGATTTTAATCTGTTTGTTTTTGTTATTTTTTTCCTCTGAAGTGCATGTTTGGTTTGCAAAAGGTAGATTGGGAGCATGACTGTAATGCAAAATACTTTCACAGAGTCAAAAATGCCAGGTACTTGAGACTTCAGCAATGAAAGGTATAAGGATGCAATAGCTGTGAATTGTAGCTGGACGTATTCCAGCTGAAGATTACGCATGCATTTCTAAGAATGAGGGTAACTCAAACCACCAAGAGATTCTCAATCTGTTCTTTTTCCAGTTCAGCCTCTATCACCTTTCTAGAAGCTCCTCTTTAGTTGATAACAAGCTCCACGGCACAGATATAAAAACCTCTGAATACACTGTAGGCAGGCATCCAGACTAGGTGGTCTAATGGTCTCCTTATCCTCGAACACTATAAAACTTCAAACCTAAGAAAATTATTTGAGAAACAAACCTTGTTTCACATAGCACTGCAAACAAACTACCATCAGCTTCCTCCTTTTTCCTGGCTGCCTTTTTGCTGTTTGTTTTCCTCTCTCAGCATGTCTGGACTTCAATTAGATTACTTAGCCTTTGAGACAGGAGGCTGCAGTACCCAGCATGTGGGGATATGTGTAGTGGAGCTGCAGCCCTAACTGGGCTTCACCGAGTTAAAAAAAATCAGTGGAAAACCAAACCTTGCAAAGGGTATTCAAGAGATGGCAGTGTTGCACTCGCCATCCGTCCTGGCTGCTGGAGATTTCATCTCAGCTGGGCCTGTGTCAGTGGAAGTTTTCCAGGCTGAAAAGAACTCTTTTCTTTCCCCTCTCCAGTCTTTCAGCTTCTATTTTGCTATTTTAAATTCTAATTATGCAACTGAACCGTACCCATTAAAAAGAATGTGTAAAGTGCATGAATTGCAACCTCAGGGTAAGAGAGATGTTAGAGCCTCTCCAAAGCTCCCTAATCTGAGTAGCAGTTTTCCTAGTGGTCCCACAATGAAATAAAGCCATTTTCCTCTATTTGGAAATACACAGCCATGCCCAGTGCTGCACAGAATATCACATGTGTTCAGCATCATATGTCTGAGTGACTGTTGAATGTCAGAGCAGTACTCCAGGGAGCAAAGTGTGAGCATCCATAAACAGAAGCAGAGTTAGCCATTAAACTTAAAAGGAATAAAAGAAACAAAGGCTAACTGATACAGCAAACAGTCACAGCTGATGTTAAACCTGTTGGTGCCAGCAAGGTAGAGCAGAGCAGAAGTATGTTAGTATCATTCTGATTATATTTGTTATCAATATTGCAGGATAGCAAGTAATGGGGTATGTCTTATTGACTCATTTTAGCTTGCAGCACTGTAAATTGATACCTGGAAGTCCTGCAAACA
Organism: Chloroceryle amazona; assembly: GCA_027560015.1. Classification (NCBI taxonomy): domain Eukaryota; kingdom Metazoa; phylum Chordata; class Aves; order Coraciiformes; family Cerylidae; genus Chloroceryle; species Chloroceryle amazona. The sequence continues at coordinate 10,385 of JANHFX010000646.1, read as the reverse complement.
ATGTATGACTACTCAAAGAGGTGCCCCAAACAATTCACATCACAATATTCAGGAGAGTAAGAACAGTTTCTTACATTGTCAAGGTGTCAAAGCCTCAGCTGATCTATAAACACTGTTTAAATGTAAATGAACATGTCATTGAGAAGAAAGTGGAAGCTTCATAGGGATGGTTCCATTCATCAGTACTTAATTCATATATGCAGGATCTTAATTTATATGTTGTTCCACTACACCACTTGGCATGCATCAGCAAGAACAGCTGATCTATGCAGCTGGGGCTGGCATCTGTGCTGACAGGAGTCCTTTATTCGTATGTCATGTATTGGCACAAGGCACCTTTTTTCTGACCTTATTTAAGGCAGAAGTCTGATGTTGAATATCACAGTGTAATCAGAATTAAACTACCATGCTGATTTCAAGGTACAGCCTCATCAGAGAGAATCATGAAGTAATGAAGTTTCCTGTGCTTGAGAACTGGATGGGTGCATACAATCCATTTTAAGAAAGAATAGCTTTAATTGTGTCTGAATTTTTTCAAACTTCTGTCTAACCTAGATTTCTGAATTATCAGAAGATTTAAGTAGTTTTCTTTTTTATATTACATTTTTCTAACCACATCAGATTTGTCTATGCAACAGGAGCAACAGTAGGTTTGTGTGGAAATGATGGGGGAAACCCTGCCTTGAGCAAGGTCCTGGTCAGTGCTCAGCACTTGTAAAGAGAGCTTTTCTCTCTCCATTCACAGGGACTTCACAGGATGTTGATGGCTCTCAGTCCGTTTTAGGACTAATCTGTAGGTGCACATCTTGCTTGCAGAGTCTTTTAAAAGATCATCTTTAATCTTCATGATTCTCTTGTGAGGGTGACAGAGCACTGGAACAGGCTGCCCAGAGAGGTTGTGGAGTTTCCATCTCTGGAGACTTTCAAAACCCGTCTGGATGCGTTCCTGTGTGACCTGATCTAAGTGATCCTGCTCTTGCAGGGGGTTTGTATTAGATAGTCTTTTGAGGTCCCTTCCAGCCCCTGACATTCTGTGATTCCGTGATTCTTTTTGCCTTTACCCAAACATTGTCAAATACCACTCCACCAACTCAGTAAATAATGCGTGAACAGATGAAAAGCATTGTGCTTCAGAAACTGGCAAAAGAGGAATGGCTGTTTCTCACAGCACACATCTGGGTCACATGATGACCTAAATCAAGTCTTGCTTAAAAGGGAAAGGATATTTGTTTTAAGAGAAATTCCTAACATCCTCAGGAATGTTGTGTAAGGTTTTTACTGACTTCAATACTACATCACTATGACAGTATTGTTTGGGTAGAGAGCAAAATGAAAGCCTCATGGGGATTGTCTGTAGTATTTGGGTAGGGATTCTAATGTGTATGAGTGTGTGTGACACGTCAGCACCATTGCTCTTCATCTCCATAGTGCTGTCACTTTCCAAACCTTGAACACTGAAATGGGGATTAGATGGAGGTGACATCTGACACATTCACCCTGTCTGCAAAGGTGTTGCCTGTCAGGCTGGCAAATGCATTGGATATGCAATGCAAGGAAAGGCATGATGGAAGAAATTTAGTTTAAACCTCCGTACTGTTTTCAGTAATAGCATTAAAACGTATGTAAGTTTTCACTCTTTCTTGTCTCTACAAGCAGCCATTCAAGTGCTTTCCAGAGAGAACTAGAGGCTGAAAGGACCTGTTACACTGGTCCTGTAAGAACTGGAAATAGAGATCTCTGGCATACAGTTGTGTTACAAAGCATAATGTACATGAACAATGAAAGACATACAAGCCAGAATGTTTTTTGATCGGTACAATACCATTCAAAACATTCTGAAACAAAATAATCTTTTAACAGCAGAATGCATTTTTATTAACACACATATGTATTTTGAGATGTAAAAAGCCAAATAAATGCTTGTTGCATTACCCTTCTGAGTAATTTTGCTTTATCTGATAACAAAATTTGTGATATGATGCAGAAATTATAAACACAAGGTTTTGTCCTTGAGGTACCCAGAGATGATACTAGGTGACCATAAAGAAGAAACACAATTAAGTCTTAAAGGCTATACTGTTATTAAATGAAGTCAAATAGTGGAAGAGTTTAAGCTTGTTTTTCCATCTGAAGCATATAAAAATGCGTATATTTGAAGTTCAAAATGTCTTTTTTTTTTTTTTCTGAAAAGATACACAATTTTACTCTTTATTCTGTTTCCACAAAGATTTCCTAATATGTGTAGCTTCTTTCCTTCAGAAGCCATAGTGTATTTGTCAGTCCTCTTCTAATTACCTCTGGGCCAATTTTAGCCACATCAGGAAAAAAAAAAAAAAAAAGAAAGATGGAGGTCATGAATATGTTAAGTGTGCCCACAAATTTCATGAAACAAAAATCAGGGTAGAGAAGAGTTTCCCCCATCACAGTCTCTGCTGAGGGTAAGGAAGGCAGAGCTCAGCCTTTTTGTGCTGTGTTCAGCAGCACCTGCTGATAACACTCCATGTACTGCCTCTTACCCTTATTGAGGAACCAGATGACACTTGACTGAGTACCAAACCAAGGCTAGTGAGATAGAGGAGATATGGCAAAACCAAAAATCTGGAAAGGAAATCAGACCTTTTTAGTTCCAGGGCTCACAAAGCAACTTGGATTACAATCTCAATGCTTCAAAGAAATAAAAACAAGCAACCAAACAAAAATGCTAATTTGATGATTCCACCTTATCCTGCAAACACTCCCCAGTTCCCTGGATTTCACCACTTCTATATTTGTCAGGGAATCTGGAAAAATTTCACTGAGCCCAACCTCCTCCTCAGGGTCACTATTCACCTCCACCACTAAAATGCGGAGGCCTTAAACAATCTAACCTGCAAAGTGCTCACTATCTTAAGTCCTTGTGACTTCCATATGTTCCTTAGGTGTTCCTGTGCTGGCAGGGGGGTTGCACTCAATGATCTCCAGAGGTCCCTTCCAACCCCTACCATTTTATGATTCCATGCTTTCCTAAAGCCTTACACAAGGGTAGGGAAGATCTGAAAAATCTTCCATGCCATATTTATTGGTTTAGATACTGAGTTCAAGAATTTCACATATCTGTACAGAGAACTAACAGTCAGAATGATCATACTTTACATAAATCTGAATATATTAAATCAAATAGAGATTTATCTGATGGACCTACAGCCAGAAAGGACTTTGGGGTCTTTTAGGACATACTTCAGCACATGCACTGCTCTATGCACTTTTCCATTCCTGTCTTTGCATGTATGCTGTGACTAAGTACACCTTGGCATCAGATGATTTCTACCAGTTAGAAACAAGAAGAAGACCAGTAAGTGCACAGATTATCCAACCACAGGGTTCCTTTGAAACTTGAGCTTTGAGACACTATAAGACATGACAACCCTGGAGAAACAGACCTTCCTTTACATTCTGTAATGTTATTCCAGTTTCTCTACGCATCTCATTAGGACTGGATTTTTTAACTGTTGTTGCTGAAATTTGACCAACTTCCAGACAGCCTTATTCAGTCTTAACAAGGAGTGATGTTTTATTCGGTGCCTTTGAAATCATCAATGAATTAAGATTTTATGTGAGTACAGGTGGTAAAAGTCACCCTAGACTCTCCTTCTCCTCAAATTTACAAATTGCCTGGACATTGCATGTATGAGACAGTATTAAACCACTCATAGCATGGAAAGAAAGCATGGAATTTGGTAGGATGAAGCTGAAAAGCATAATAAATGAAAACAGCTCCATACCCATTTCTGCACAGGATCCTATAACCAGTTTGCTGCTGGTGTTAAGGTTTTCTTCTCCTCATGCAAATGGTGTTTGAGTGAGAGTAAATGCAAATTTTATTGTTTCTAAACAACTCTGTCACTAATCAATGCTGCCTAGTGTATCCCAGGTCAGCAAAATTATATTTTTAAAGTACTGACTACATTTTTCATTTTTCTGATATTTGAAACAGGTTTTATCAAGAATAAAAATATTCATAGCCAAATATGATTTTTTTGGTCAGGCTTCATCAGTGACAGACATGTCAAAGTTCCCAAGTCCTAGATCACATAAAGTAACTAATTTGGGCTTGAACAGAATGGGAATATGTGCTTAGGAGCTGCTGACAATGATAGACAAGGCAGGAGTATATCATGGACTGCTGATCATTATTTGGCTCAGAATCACAGATTTCAACACTTTAAGTGATGCAAGGAAACAATCTGCAGAAAATAAATTAAGAAAATAAAAGGGTTAATCTCTATTTTCATCAGGTTCCTCAAGCCATTGTTACTAACTGTTGAGTAATTGCTCCCTGACATCACAGCATAATAACATCAGGTTGGTATCAGTAAAAGACATGCTTCTCCTTAAGAAAGATTAATTTCTTCTACAATACGTCTTTATAAAGGTGAAATCTATTATATTGACAAGAAGACTTCCCCCTCTCTGAGGCTGATAGCCAAGTTGAATTGAAATCAAAACTGGAAACATTCTCTAAGTTGGTTTGGAAGAAGAAAAATTGAGGTACATTATACAGACAAGGGTTTCTTCTAGCTAAAGAGCAGCATGTTAACTATGAAAGTCAGATTTTTATATCCCTTGTGTTTATGTAAATCCAAAGGACGTATTTTGCATTGTTTAGAGGAGCTCTGTATTTACACCAAGCTATCAGGACACATCCATCAGTTGGATGATTGTAGCCTGAGATTAAGACAAACAATCTACAAAGAAAGACAACAAATAGAAACCTCCATTAAGAGAGAGGTCACAGTGCCCTATTCTTTCCATAGAAGAACGTCTCCATGGAGACAGACACATTCAGACTGGAAGCAAGACAACTTTTAACAGCAAGAGTAATTAACTGTTGCAACATAATTAAAGGATGTAGCTGATTAATCATCTCCTGGAGGCCTTACATTTAGACCAAATGTCTTTCAATAAGATATACACTCGTTTAGTCACAAGTTCATGGGCTAGATAACACTCACATTAGAGGTAAGAATGATTTCTTTCTCTGCTCAATTTACTGGGTAAAAATTCCACAACTTGTGTCATGCAGAAGGTCTGAGTGAGCAGACAGGTTTCTTTTGGCGTTTCAATCTATGGGCCAATTTGAAAACTCACAACACACAAACCTACCTTAGGGTGAGTAGGTTAAGAAACCACATGTCTTTAGCAATACACAGAAAACAAACTTTAACATACTCTCTACACTGTTCATTTAAGCTTTATGCTTCTCTCTACAAAGGTAACTGATAACCTAGGAAAGAGGAAACTCTGCTCCCACATTGGTAAAACTGGACAGTAAGAGAAGGTGAGAGAAGGGAAAAATAGAATATACATCATTACTTCCTCTGCTCTTCTTTTTCCTATATACAATTATCTTCTTTTGCATATTTGTATTTGATTAATCCCATACAATTTCTTTGAGTTTTGGAACAGATCCTAATCATTTCATATAACAGATATGTGAATATTTATTGATACAAATATATGGATATGTAGGGCCAAAAAAAAAATTATGTGCCCCACTTCTTAATTGTAAAAGTCAATTTGTGTGCAGCTACTGTATTATTTAAATTTAATCATCATAGATATATCCAAATACATCTTTGTTTTTCTGTGAACAACATTTATGAAGCTAGAATTCACTTTAGATCTCTTTATGAAGTGAAATACTGCTTACTCTATGACTGTATTTGTCAGGGGAGAAAAAAAGTTAGATCACTATCACTGAATCACTGCAACATATACAAAAGTGGCAAAAGTCTTCAGCACAGCTCCAAGTAACATGGTCTTTCATCTAAGAATATGGACCTTGAGTGACCACACAATCATTCCACATAGCTAGAGACTTAGATTACACAGATATGGATGTGTACCCACTCAATGCTGTACAGATTTCCAAATAAAACAGCAGTAGTCTTCATACAACAACCTTTTGCTTTTGCTGTAATGTCTATAAAAGCTGTAGCTTGTTTCCTTAAGAGAGTCAGGGTAGAACAATCTCACTTTGCACCAGTTTGATTACAGTGTCTGCAAGCATACAACTTAAGTTGGATTCTCATAACATGAATTTATTTAAAATAAGCAGTTAAAAGTAGAGTGGTTTTTAGCTTCAACTTTAAATTCCAGTGTTGCAGAGGATAATTAAAAGTTAATAAAAAAAAAATACTTAGCAACATATTGACATCGCATATCATCCCCCAGCCAATTGTCTACCTCCTATTCTGAAGTTCTTTCTAGCTTTTAAATCTATTATTCAATACCTAGAAAAGATACCATAGACCTATAAAACTTAGTGCTGTTTATATTCACATGTTCATCTCTAAAGGAACATCCTCTTTCTTGACAAGAAATAGGGAACATACACTTCATTTTCCTCCATCTACCTACTTCAAGTTGCTCATTGTGAAAAGAACTTCTGAATCTGCTGAGGAAAGTCTGTACTCCACCCAAATTAATTGAGAGACATTTCAGTGGGCAAAATATGGGACTTTCATCCCTACCACTTTTCGACACAGTTCAGTAAGCCATGGTCATTCCTATACCACAGTGTATCAGTGAGATCAGTACAACACCTACTTCTGGTTTCTATTAGTCGTAGTTATATCCTACTGCATGTAACAAGGGATAATCCAGATTTAATTTGGAATTCAGAAGTGCTGCTCCACCAGAACTATTTAGAAATATCCAGTGACCGCTGTCTTATCCTCTGTTCCTCCATACTGCAAAAAGAAGATGACAGTCTGTCTCGTTAAACTGTTGCAAGAACATAATATCTGAAATACTATATTAAGAGAACAGAGGATTCAGATTAAGATGATTCAAAATGTACTGTGGTCTACCTTCTTGTTTTTCCTCCATAAAACAATTAATCCAGAGAATAGAGCAAAACTGGAAGAAGTTTCTGGAGGTCCCTGGTCCAACCCCTTGTTCCAAGGAGAGGCAATTTAAGTCAGGTTGCTCAGCTTTTAATACCTCCCAAGATGAAATCTTTACAACCTTTCTGGGGAACTTGTAGCAAGGTTTACCATCCTCTTTGTAAAAAAATTTTGTTCCACTAAATGAAGACAAATCTTCAGGGCTCCCGTTTCGGGATAGGCTCTTCAGTCCCCGCTTTGATTCTCTCTTCCCCAAACACCAGTGACTACCAGTCTGCAACAATCAGATGATGATTTACAGAATCCTGTACGGCAGGACAAAGATTATTCTACTTTTCCTGAAAATACTGCTCCAAGATCCTATTTGCCTTTTTCATATCTTCATCATATTGACTTCTCTTTTCTCCTGCATCCTCTCTTCCTAAGTGCTGAATTTTCAGGGAACCACAGAAATGAACATTAATCAGTCAGGAAAGAGTGTTTGTACCAGGCAAGACACAAACTTCATCACTCTGAACGTTACACTTAGAGTTCACTGCACACTTCAAAACTACTCTGGAAGACACTTTAAAACTTGAGTTTCCCTTGGCAGGTGTCAGAATTTCTTACTGATTTACAGTACCATAGTGATATGCTGCTGAGTTGTACTATTTAGGCTACATATCTGAAGATGAGGAAGATTTTAAGTGCCTGGTACAATATATTTTAGCCTAACTGCCAAGAACATCTAATTCTCCTTGCACATTACTCTTTTTCTCATTTCTACAGGTTAAGATTTTTTCGTAGTCAGAAAATCCCAGGGATTAAACTAATTGTATCAGTTACTAAAGCATTGCATGGAACTAGTACCAGTATTGATCACTGAAGACTTCTGTGAATGACCTGTGAATAATGCATTCTCATACCTTCTTTTTCCCTGTCACCCAGTTTCCTGCCCACCTCGGTTTCACAGAAGCATTTTCCAACTGCTAGGAAACCCAAACCCTAAATGTAATTTCCTGTGTAGCACTATATAAACACTTAACAAGGCCAAACTAAAGATACCCAAACCACATTTTCTCTCCTGGGGGAGAAAAAAAAAGAAAATTAAAGCAATTATCCCATTAAAAACAAAACAAAAACCAACCAAACAAGAAAAACTAAACCAAACCAAATAACAAAACCAAAACTTTTTTTAAAAAAGGCAACAAAAAACAAAAGAAAAAAAACCAACCAACCAAAAACAAACAAACAAACCCCAAACAAAACCAAAACCGAAACAAACAAAAAAGACAACAACAAGAATCAAAAAACAAAAACAAAAATAAAACAAAACAAACAAACAAACAAAAAAAACACAACCAAAAACCCACACAAACACAAGAAAACCACATCAACAAAAAAGACAACCAAAACTATCTGGCATATTACATTTACTTCCATACCCTTTTTCCTCAAAGTTTCTTTGAGAGAAAACATACTACAGAGACTAATGAGATCATTCCACCCACACAAACATGCATTAAAGAATATCCATTGTCTATGTTATTATCCAGTACTACACTGCCACCCCTGCAACAATGTTTTCTTTAAATAAATACTAAGAGATTTTCTAAATGTCCCTCTAGAAAACACATTGCTGCCAAGCTTATGATTTCACAGATAACTAGTCTTAATCCTCTGGGGTGAAAATTATCCAATACTTTCTTTAGTTTTACAGAAGTTTTTCCTCGACTTCAGTTGTGGTCTTTTCCACTTCCATATTCTCCTTCCTGCCAATCAACTCCCCTTTGCCTTCATATTCTGCAGTCTTCATCTTTGTGAAAACTGTTATTCAGCACGTATAGTTTTAAATACTTATCTAAAGTACCTGAGTTAGGAAGGCAGTAATCCAAGGTCGCTAATGAAGAGGTTAAATAATGTGAATGATTGAATTATCCCTCAGAAGTGACTCTCCATTGAGTGGATAGGGTTTCTGGGATAATTAATTTAGCTGCTTGGAAAAAAAAAAATGGAATAGAGCCATCTTTTCCAACACTTCTTTGCCAATAAATGTTTGTTTTGACTAAATTCCAAGACTGACTTACTTTTAACATTGACTCAATCTGTTCTTGTACTTGATAACTTTGCAGATGACAATGGTAGATTTTAGCAATGTGGGGTTTATTTTCTTTCTGACATTTAAACTCCCATTGACTTTTACAATTTTTACTTTATTGTTACTTGGGATATCCATGCTACATGATTTAAATAAACTTTCTGAGGTATTTGAGAGCTCTTCCTTCCATTCCCAATGGGAAATTTCACTTCCAGCATATCCCATTCCAGTTGGTATTGTTAACTGGGATGGAAACTTTTGATCAGAAAGTCATCTTTGCTTTAGTGCCTGTTCTGCTTTAAATTTGACTGTGTGATTCTATGTAGTTTAATTTATATAAATCATTATTTTTCTTAATTTCTCAAATACCTGTTCTTTAGAAATTAATCCTTTTTCAATAAGCAATATTTTTTATACAAAATATATTAATTTAATTAAAACTGACTGATCTCACAGCTATCATTTTCTTAACATCTCAGTATTCACTCCAATAAAGCACAGCACATTTAATAATAATACATTTTCAGCTATTAAATATCTCAACAAACTGTAGAGACCCTCAAAGAAATTAAGATCCTTTGAAAACAAAGAAGATTACGCAAAGACTGAAGCGGAATGCAAATCTATGTGTTTGTGTTTATATTCATAACTGCTTTCTTTAATATATGGCTGCATGTTAAGAAAGGAAACATATGTAACATTCATATTAGTACAGTAAAGCAGTCCAGAGAAAAGTCCCTAGTATTGAAACATGATTTTCTATGGCATTAAATTGCTGTAACAGTCCCTGAAATAATTTTTTTGCCTGGATCAAATAGAACTGTCCCAAATAATTCCCAGGCACAGTTGGACACAGTATAAATCATGAAGTATTCAAAATAGACCGGTCTGGTATGATCAGATTGTACCAGCTCTTCAAGAACAAGCAAATTAAGATTATTCAGATATAGCAACTGAAAATTCAGAATTACACGACATTTACTACTGTAAGTCTCACAGAAGCATTCTGCCTCTTTGTGTTCATGGAGGGGTTTCTGCACAATGGATGACTAGACAAGGAACAGGACAATGACAAGTAGATTAGGACAACATGGATTAGTCTACATCCACTGCTTAGGTCCAGTCCTCATTATATCAGATTTACCTTGTATAGGGATCATTGCAATGGTCCAGAAGAGAAGCAGGGTGTGAGGTAGCAGACAGAAAGTGTGGTGCTTAAGTTCAGCTCTTGTTTTTTTAAAATTTATTTTGTGATATACACATGCCCAGGGAGATTCTATTTCCTGTTCCAAACAGTTTCAGCTAATCTATTTCAAAAATACTAGAAATACTCTTAGAAATATGAGAAATATATGGTATGGACATCAAAACTGGAACAGTGTCCAAAGTTCCACATGGGTGCTTATAATTTTCACATACAA
>JANHFX010000643.1:0-20303 GCA_027560015.1 Chloroceryle amazona | reverse complement strand
TTTTACACCGAGGGTGGTGAAACCCTGGCACAAGGCTGCCCAGATAGGTGGTCGATGCCCATCCCTGGAAACATTCCAGGTCAGGTTGGACAGGGCTCTGAGGCACCTGCTCTGTTTGCAGATGTCCCTGTTTACTGCAGGGGGGTTGGACTAGAAGACCTTTAAAGGTCCTTTCCAACCTGAGTACTATGATTTTATGAAGATACAACCTTTTTCAAACTAAGAATAGGGAGAGCATTTAAAGTACACTTGAGTACCACAAACCAAAATGTCAGGGTTCCATACCAAATCCTCTGCCATGGACTGTGCTCCAATGTCAATGGAGAGGCTGCTGAGTTGAGGGGGGTTCTGAAACTCACGGTAAAATGTCCCCAGGTCCATTGGAAGAATGTCATCTTTTGAAAATGCTGGTTTCTAGAATCAAAGATACTGCCGTTAATTCCCATTCAGAGACACTGGCTTCCTTACTGTCCTAATCACAGGTAAAATCAATACCTGCTATCGGTAAACATCTTGGCATTACAACTGTTGCTGCAATAATGCAGATTAAATAACTGAAGAACAGCCAAGATCTTGGCTTGCCTGAGCACTTGGAAAAGAGCATGTCCTTGGAATCTGGCTCCTTTAGGCATTAGAGAGAGGATGACAAGCCCACGTGTTGGTAAGAAAGAATATTTAAGTCATAGCTGTTGGTTCCAAGTATCAGCATCTCTACATGGGAACTGTGAATTGTGGCTCATTTTCACCCCCACTGAAAACTACTCATACATCATTTGCTGTTGTACCAGCACCTGAAGCCCATCTAAGATGCAGGTGATGTGAGAGCACAGACGTGGGCACTTACAAAGTCAATCATGACAAAGTCATCATGGGTGTTCCCCGTGCTGCTGCTACTGGAGCCCTCCGAGTGTAAGCTGCCTTGCAGAGGAGATTCAGTTTCTGGGGAGTCAGGAGGGTTAACCTGCCCAAGAAATCAAAGACGGTGAGTACTGATTTTTATGATTATGTCTGTCTGTGTATTTTGACAGTGAGGGGGCAGTCAGAAGGCTGGACAATAACCACATGCTACAGCAGGGGCAGGCAACACCTACTGTTACTTGCATGCCTACAGAGCCTAGGACTTGCCCCAGGACACTTCATGAAACCAAATGCATCTGAATAACTATTTCTTTGCTCAAAAAACAAAGTGTATTCAAGGCAGGGAATAGCATGGCTGTTGCATAAGGGATGCTGAGAAGGCACATATACCTCTACAAGAGGCTTACCATGGGGTCGTTATCTTCCAGCTCTACATTCTTGGGAGCAAACATGGCAAAAGGAATGTCTAAGTTGGCCATGGTCACCTGAGGAAATTCAGCAAACAGAATTTCACTAAGATGCTCTGCTTACACAGCACAGAAAAGGATATTGAAAATCTTTGTCATGCCTGCTAAAAATTGCCCAAGATCACATCAGCAGTTAGAGGCAGGAGGCTGACAACCTAATTCAAAGGGCATAAAATAGAGTGTACTCAGCTGACCTAATGCAGATACACACCCTGAGGTGAAATTGCTTCTAGGCATCTTTTATAATATAGGCAAGGATTAACAAATGGCTACAAATTCAAACACTTCTCCTTCATCCATCCAAAAAGTCTGGAAGAGCAGCCCTAGGAACTGAGCAGACCTCCAAGCTGCCCCAGCTAGGCTTAAATGCTTGCTTACTAGTGATGAACTGGTCTTCTACATGTCCCTTCGAAGAAGGGAAGTTTGCTGCCAACTTCCCCAGTTTATGAACTGGTGGTGGCAGATCATTGTGAGGTGGCAGTGGAGTATCAAGTGTTCCATACCCAAATAGGGTGTTGGCAAAGTAGGGCAAATTCATTGGCTGTCACAGCCCAAAAGGATTTTATGAAAAACAAGGCTGTGACAAGACCTTGCAGGGAAATGCACTAGGCAGGAACATGCACCCTCAGTCTCCAGGGTTGCCCTGGCACTGGGGCGCTTTGCTTCTCTGTGTAGGAATGAACAGGAGAAAGAGTATCATGGTGCCCTCTAAGAAGATCTGCTGTTAGTTACCTGGTTAACGGGTTTGTTGACAAAAGCTCCCACCTTCCGGATGAAGATGGTCTCCAAAAGGTCATGTGGGGAGCCACACTTCCCTTCGCTGCTGTTTGATACAGTTTCTGTGTCCTCACTGGGAGGAAAGTAGACTAATTAGTGACTCGCAGCACAGAGGATACAGACAATTCACATATAGGACTCCTTCACTTTTCTGGGTTTACTCCTATTGGAAGAAGGACAACAAAAATCTCTGTCCTTGTAGTACACCTTCCTCCTCAATCACAAGCACAAAAGGGGAGGGAGATGCTTGCTCTTCTTAAGACATGTGACTTGGAACTATGTGACCCCAGGAGAGACCTCACAAGAAATAAATATGGTGAGCAAAGGATTTAATTAGCTGCAGGGGAGGTTATTTAGGACAAGTTTAGGTTGCGTTGTTTCCTTTCAAGTGCCTAAAGTTTCATAATAAAATAGTGAACAGCTTTGTGGTAACTACAACTGATTTTGGTAACAATTCACATTAAGTCTCTGGGGAATTTAAGAGTCACTTGTGAACTTCATCTTGTTTTACAATCAGCAAAAACAGTTGAGATTTTAAAAAGGTAAAATTAATAATAAAATTAAAGCTGACATAACACAAGTTGGAAGGATGTTACAGTGGTTAGCAGGCATAGGTAGAGGGGCGAGATTATTTGGAGAAAGGCTGAAAAAGCCCCCAAGAAAGCCGCTAGAGATTTTGGGGGATGGAAAGACAGCAGTTATGCTACAAACAAGAGATTAAAAGGGTAAAACAAAGAGTTTTGTCTTAACAGGACTATAAATGCGTTACCATGAGTGGTAGAGCATCTAAAGCCAACATACCTACTAGAAGGAGTAGCTGCTGAGTAGTGGACTCCCTCCAGTGGGGTGCACATCCTCTCTTGGTCAGCTTGAGTGCCATGTGCTGGCTGGCTAGGAATTGGGGGAACTCCCCCCTCTTTGCCTGGACCAATCAACTGAGATGAAGAGAAATGGTCAAGTTAGAGATCTCAAAATCAGGCCAATGCCACAGTGCAATACAGAACAGATTCTGTCACGTTGGGACTAAGCTGTGGGGGCTTTGGCACATGACTGGTCTCTAGCCCCTAGTAAGCCTAAGGGAGGGGTCAAGAAGAAAGTGATCACCATGACAGAAATTCTTTTTTTTATTCACTTCCTTATCTACTTTGGGCCTGTTTTACACTGCAGAGTGCTCTGGCCAGAAGTCCTCCGCTTCTAAGTGAGGGAGAATAAAAGAAATCCTCTTCTACAACTTCATTGCTCTCTACAGCTTCCTGAGGCTGCACTTTGGGGGATTCAGACTGGACATTAGGAAGCACTTCTATACTGAAGGTGGCCAAACACTGGAACAGGCTGCCTGGAGAGGTGGTTGATGCCCTAAGCCTGTCAGTGTTTAAGATGCATTTGAATAACACCTTTAGTAACATGCTTTAAGTTTTGTTCAGCCCTGAACTGGTCAGGCAGTTGGACTAGATGATCACTGCAGGTCCCTTCCAACTGAAACAGTCTATTCTATCCTACTTCCAGTGTCAGTAAAACTCTGGTGTAGAAGCAATAGCACAGGCACAAAAGGATTCCTGTCAGCTTTGTTTATTTCTCTGGTGAATGGATGCAAATATGACTACGGACTGTCAGTGTATCCTATGCCTAGGCTACAGTGTTGTGCTTGGACAGCTACAGGGGGAGCAGCTCAGTCGGACTTTAGATCAGTGACACGCTGCTGCAGGTGAACAGGTCTGGTGCTTGCTCTCTCAGCATTGTTTTTTCCACGTGACCCCTATCCCAGTAAAGTCAGGGATGCTCAAAAGCCAATTCCTGTGCAAGCTGTGCTTTCTCTGTATTTACCTTACATTCTTTAAATTCCTGACAGACAGGATACCAATGTATACACTAGTTTCATGGCCTCTCTCAGATGTACAAGTGAAACAAATGTTTGCAATACCAGCCATGCTTGTTCTACCCTCTACAAGTACCTGGTGAGGGTGTGCAGCATTCAAGCCACCAGCAAAGAGTACAGGATACCCCATGTCAGCTGATCCAACTCCCAGGGCAGCAGGCTGATAGGAAAGACGAGAGCTGGAAAGCTAAGAAGAAGAGAAAAAACAAGAAGGGCAAAGGGAGAGCGAGGAAGGGGAAAGGGAATGCCCCACAGTCTGAATAATCAGTCACTGAAGAAGGAACAGGAAAAGTCAGACACAGCACATCATTTGAGGCTGGCACAAAGATGCCAGATTTTCATTGGACTCAATTATGAAGGTTATTGCTCTAAAATGTTCTTATTGCAGGGGGCTGTCTGAACCTTGACAAGAAAACAAGACTGGTTTCCTACACATATAGGAGGAGGCTGTGCAAGGTGTGACTCGCATCCAGTCACAGGGAAGCTGTGCTCTACAGGCCATCATCAACTTACTAAAGAGATAGTATTTACTGTTCCACCCCCCCCCAAAGCAACTGCATTATCAACTGTTTGAACCCCTTCCCACCGCACATTGAAATAGCTGATCTTCAAGGCCTGTTCTAATAGCTTCAGCCAAAGGCTACAGAGTCCCATAAATGTGCTAGATAAAGAGAATAGGGAAGCTAACCCTTGTGAGACTGCTTTAAGAATAAAGTGCTAGAAACAGTAAAACCCAGGAGTTCCTTACACACCCCAGGTAGAAATCTAGCTGGTCAAATTAACTAAAACTTTCCTGGTTTAGCTTGCTTGACCTCAAGAGGAATGCTTCCTTCAGAGCTCTGTGCATGATACTCCAGCAGTGCCAATGCCGGTGTCACTTACAGGAGGGGGCTGAAGGATGAAAAGCACTTCTATTTGCATGAGGCTCATTAAGCTGAACGGAACACCAGCCAGGGTGCAGGTTCTAGGGACACTGGCTGCTTGACTCCTTGGGTCTCACCAACAATCCTTGCAACATCTGCTGTTTGTTTAGAGGTGCTAGTCCTGTCTTTGAGAGACCTTCATCTGCAAAGGTGTTAACAATAACACGTCTGGCCCATTTTAGGTTCCCCAGCCTTTCCCATGCATGACAAACATTCCGCATTGTCAAGTTTGTACTTTCCTGTATTTGTTCTGTCATACTAAACCTCTATCTGGCCATGAATAGCATATTCTATCAGCAACTCACTTGATGTGAAAAGGCTAGTCCCATCACAGGGACCTTCAAGGTGTCCGTCACCACAGGAGGAGGGGTCTGAAAGTGTGCCTTTGCGACAGTAAAAACACACTGTGCACAGACACAGACACACAGAGGCAACAAGGAAAAGAGGGGGGGGGGGGGGGGAGGGAGAGGGAGACAGAGAGAGAAAGAAAGAAAGAAGGACTTCAGAGAAGAACTATGACGAGTTGGATGAACTGAACACTAGTGAAGAGGTTTTGGCTGCAGCAGCCACACCTATACCTAGAGAAGAAGTCTCAGTATTGCCAGAAGCACATTCATTTTGTAAAGAATTGACTGTTTTCTAGTCTCAGGAGCCACTTAACACAGATAATATTTTAGACTCCAGGGAACACCAGCAGAAAGTAACTGCCAGAGACTCTGTTCTGTAGCTAATTAGAACTGGTACCAGCCAATTAGCAAGGAGAAGGCTGAGCAGATGCCAGTAAAAACCAAGAGTCATTTTTTGGGGGGGAGATATACAAATTACATGTGTATTTCAATACTCTTCATCCATCCTACTAATCTTCCAGCATTCTGAGGGCTCATATCTTGGCAGGTCTGTGCTGCACCCTTAGAATAGAGAGGACCCAGACTAAGGTGCCATTCAAACACATTGATGTGAAGAGAACTCTGTCAACAAGGAGTGACACTCCAGAAATAAACACAGAGGGTCCTAATGGAAAAAGGACAATTCAAGCACTGTTCAGTCCCATACCTTCTCCCACTCATTTCCCTACCAAGAATTTTCAGTTTTAGGAAAGCTTAACTTCTGGGTATTACCCACGGCCAGGCTTTCTCCTGAGTTTTGGGTTACTCCACAACATACACAGACATGCTGGTAACACCTCTTCCCTTGTATCATGCAGATTAGGCCTCATTTCTACTGGGAACGCAGGCAGAGATTTGGACAATTTTCCTATAGGACCACACAGTTCCAGTACCTTCCTATACGTTAAGTTGTATGTAGAAAGATGGAGAAAGAAATGTACCCTATTTTCCTTCTAATTTACTTTAGCGACCACTCTGGCAAGACAGCCTTACAACTCTAACTGGGGTAACAGAGTCTGTCAGTTCCTTCTTAATAAGTTCACAGCATATGGCAACTTTAAGCCACAGGAAAAGCAAGAATGTAGACTCGTGCTTAAGTGAATCCTCAGGGTTCACCTAGTTTCATAAAGCTTTGACCCCCAGTGATAGCAAAGCTTTGTGTCCCCTGGGAAAATGTCAACTTCAATGTATTTACATACACTATTACTGTTAAGTAACACTGGCACCAGGAAGCCAGTGGAAATTTCCTTATGAAACCTTTTGCATTTAACCCATTTTGTGAAAAGGCAGGACACAACTTGGCCACAAACTAATCTCCAGAGCTGTGTATCATAGAGTAAAAGCTTTGTTCCATCAGCTCAAGGTGAGTGCTGGTTGATTAGTTCAATGTTGCTTAATACCCTGTCACCTGAAATCCACTTGGTACAAAAATGCTTCCTAAGAAAAGCTCATTTCTAGGCCATTCGTACAGCAGAATACATTCTGCTAAACCAGTCATGCTAATTCCTCTGAAGCAGTGGAAAGACTCATAGCAAATTCTTTTGGTTTGGAGCAGCATTCCACTTATACTTTATCCTATGTTTCTCATCAACAACGAAAGAGATTTAGAGTCTTTAGATGTCTTTAAAGATCAGTAGATTCATCTGCTTGGCTGGACAACAAGCAGGACTGTCCTAATATTTACAGCTATAGGACAACTGCAAATCTGGCCAAGTGTTCAAAATACAGAATTGTGGAGTTAGACATGTAAGGACAGTAAAAGAAGGAGGAATTTGAATTTGTTTTGTTTTTTTGATATTCAGAATATACCCATTATCAGTGTATTTTCAAATGGAAACTTTAATGAAATTTGCATGAGTAGGTGGAAGCACAGAGTATTAAGTTCTTAATTCAATATTATGACCCAGTTATTCCTGCTGCCCCAATTAGTTCTAGATGGTCCAACAAATACAGCTTTTGTCTTTTTCCTCCTATCCCATTCTGCAATGCAGAAAATACTAACTGTGCTATAAGCATTTTCCTTTTCTCAGTATCAGTCTGTTACCTCTCCTTACACTGCCAGGCATCCATCTCTTGAATTCCATTCTTGCAGTGTTGGTATGAAAATGTATAAGTACACTGCTGCCCTCTTCAAGTACATCTCAGTGTTCACACATCTCAGGTTCTTTTAATCTTTCTCAGTAACTCGGTCTTTCTAGTCCCCTAGTGTTTTGCTGAAATCAGTATCTAACTAGGTTTTATGCAGAGTGTAACAATATAAATAAATCACGCATTAAATTTTAATTAGAAGCAGGAGGCTGCTTGCACAGTAGTTGATGTAAGAGCATGCACACTACCTTAGCAGTGATTTTTTCTGTCTGTTAGTGAAAAGAGTCTGGTTTCTGTTACCTGAGATGGAGGAGAGGTGGAAAAAGATGTAGTACACACTTCTTGGGAATCTTCTACTGAGGGGTATGCTGCACCATTGTCCTCGCCAGTTCTAAAGCAGCAAGAAGAGAAAAGCTTTCTAACTGGAAATATTCTTTAAAAGCAAGTAGTAAAACAGACTGGGACAAATGCTGTAGGGAGGTTGAGAGTATTTGGGTGGACTTGAAAGGAGAATTATGAAGGGCTCTCATCTACTTGGCAGAACTGAGGAAAACACAGTATGAAATCTTTCATTCTTCCCAGTAGGTCCTCTACTACCCCCCACATATATACTTCCTGCTGGCTTTTTTATTACCTAAAGGTTCTGTTATACCAGCTAATGCTCATGGCTCTGGTGTTTACAGAACCACTGTCAAACAATACCACTGGTCCCAATCTGAATGCCTCATGCACATTTTAGAGAAGACAAACTTCTCATCTACAAAGAGGAATTAAACTCTAACCTTTTTTCAGTGGAAATACCTGGAGATGCATGCTTCTGGACATGTAGCTCTGCAGCAGGTTTAAGTGTTACTCTTTCAAATTCCCAAAGGCAGCCAAGATTAAACATGCTTTGTGTTCAAGGAATTTTGTATATTCCTTGTATAAGGAATGTATATATGTGTATAAGGAATTTGGGAAAATACTGGGCTTGCTGCACTCTATCTTCTGTGTGTGAGGAGAAAATTGTCACCCTCATATGCTCTACAATGTCAATATGATTGACACTAGTCCTTCAGTCTCTTTTCCCATGTAGTCAGCAAACAGTGGAAAAGGCTCTGTATTTGGGCATTACTGATGCCTTCACCATGGCCCATGGTTTCAACTCGGTATTTCCTCACCTGTAATTGCAGGGATGCATGGGTGAAGAACTGGGATAGGGACGGTCCACAAAGTGATCAATGATAATCCCCATGATAGGAGGGGTCCTCTCAAACTGCCTGCAAGGCAACAAGCAATGATGTTACTGGCTTTTTCTCTCTACTCTCATCCAAATTCATGGTGCCCTCACAGAAAACCCTTGTGTCTGTTAACAGGACCAGAGCATTTTTACAATTCAGTCCTGCAACTCCAAGCATGCATCAGCAATTTGGGAGTTCTAGAGTCTGGCTCAGGGCTACCCAAATACTCCCCTTGACACAAGACTTAAGCATGAGAGAGTAATCTTCATGGAAGTGAATCTCAGAAGGAAAGGATAAGCAGGAGGGAAAGATTTAGGGGCTCAGAATATGAGGGGTTTAATAGTACAGTATTGTAAAACAGTTCCTGCCGTGATCACGTTTTCCCACCTGGTCGACATGAAAGCAAGGTTGATTCTGTAGGCGCAAGACAAAGTGATGGTGCCCACTGGGGTACCCACTGTCCCAACACGAACTGTCTGGAAACCTATAAGGTTAAGAAATAATTATCAGTTTCATTGATTATTTGTGTTCCATACTTTTCTATTCTGAGGTTACATTCTCTTATATAGTGTATAGGTTACATTCTCTTATAGTGTTTCCATTATCCCTTGCAATCTGAACTCCAAAGACCCATAACCAAACCAGCAGCACTAGGCTGCCTTGCTGGCAGACTTAATCTACAAGACTTGTGATGTTGCTTCCTGTTTTGGTCTAAAATATAGCTCTGAAGATCTTCTGGTTCCTGAGCAGATCATGATGTCTTTTACAAGTCCTGTCCCTTATCAGAATAATTCCATATTCTTATTTCAGCTCTGGATCACTAGTCAAAATGGTTATCACCTAGATTTTGTTGAAGTACCTCCATTATTCCTGTCACCTTAAGACATGATCCTTCACTGGTAGATCCAGATAAAAAGCATATGTAAACTTCAGGCTTAATTTTTCTTATGGCACTTAGGAGTAGTAATAAATAGCTAGCCAGTATGGAAAACAGTTCTGCTCTAGTTTCTGTGTGTGTTGCCTCATCATACCTTCTCCCAAGCCACTCAGTTGCACTTCGCCAAAATATATCCTGCAGAAAAAGGAAAGTTGTTAGGTCTTTCGGGGATATAATGCTATACAGATTCTTATTTCTTATTTAATTTCATGAGCTGAAAGGCTGGAACTACTTTTCCTCTTCAGGAAAAACTAAAACAAAAAAACCCGGCTAGAATGCCCATCTTGAAAAACCTTATAGCTACTTCAGAAGAAGCTTTGTCATGTAAAATGAGAAACTGGCAGTCTAGTCAGATACTCAAGTTTAAGCCTTCGTAGCAAATCTACAGTTCAGAGCAAAAATGTGAAGCAGTATAAATATCATGGACAGGTCTGAGTCTAAAAGCCAATACTCATCACACAACATAAAAGATTAACTGTGCTGTAAAGAGACCTGTTCTTAAGTATACACCAAACCAGCAACGGAGGCAAAAATGAAGAGATGTCTGGGATTTCTTTTTAAATTCTCAGCTGTGCAAATGGTAACACACCTGAGATCTAGCTAATTAGCTATGCAACCATGTCAAAAGACTTCTCTCAAAGCCAAAAACAGAGCCTGGAAAGTGGTGACCTTAATTCAGTTAGCTCTCACAGGCTAGACAGGGTTGAAAGTATTTGGATGAGTAAACTGCAAGAGCTACAGGAAGTGGAGTTGAGGATGCATCTTTAAAATGGAATAGCAGGAAAGAGTCTAAACCTACACTGCAAAAATATGCACTGCAGTCATGTGTAACGTAGACAGGTATTTATCAAATACAGTCCAGACACTGAACAACTGATTGCTAATAAGCGATTTAACCATGCAGAATTTTTGTACCCTTCTCAATAGGGCAGGCAAAAACCCAGTACTTCACGTCCTGTGCTTAGTTTTTCTTTCAATGACTCCAATGGAGGCTATAAGGTGATATATAACCCAAAGTTCTCTTCTGTCACTGACCAGTAGTAAGTAAATCCAAATAATTAGCAATTTATCATCACTCATCCCTTTTTACCACCTTTGCAGCTGTGCTGTGCAAGTCCTGTGTCTCTGCTGTTTGTATTTCAAATGGGGAATTTCGTGTACTGCTTTACCTGTACAATATTACATATTCATGGCCTTGTTTCCTTGAGAGTCTGTAGGCTGGAGTTACCCTAGTTATAGCAAGCAAAGACTTCAGCAGTAGAGACAGCCTGTTGTATACAGTGTATGAAACTTTGATTTCTTTGTCACACCTATAGAACACAAAGGAAAAAAATTAGACTTTTGTTCCCAACTAAATTGTTTCAGTTTGTTTGTTTAGTTTTTTTAATATTTTTTAAAAATGCAAGGAAGTCTGGGCCAATTGTTTCATGTCAGTTTTATTACCAAAATGATAAGATAAAGCCCCGGTGTGGCTATCTGTTGTTGACCAACCAGCTAAGAGTGCTACTTCGATCTAGTCAGCTGTTGTAGAAGCAATTGCTGAAAAATGCCATGTAGTCTTCTACTAGACAGCAACATCAGTACTAAAAAAAATGTCGTTACTGAGTATATGGATTCTTGTATTTGTGGCAGCATACTAGTTCTAATGGAAGAATGAAAAATGAATAAAATTACTAGTTTATTTTCTTGATGCCAATATTAAACAGCTCAACTGCTGCAAAGAGGGGATTCCCCTCTGAAGTGTCCCAGGCCAGTATGTGCTCCTTCACCACCATGGACTGAGCATGCTTCCCCCTTTCGTCAGCTAAAACAAACATACGTACACACACACACACAGGGTGAATAATGTACTTACTTTTCATTCATTTCTAGACACCAAATTTCCAGCTCCATGGAGTCCCCCTGGATCAGAGAATGGATGGCAAACAAAGGTTCATTTCAAAACACAAACTGTTTTGCATCTCATTAATCACAGAATCATAGAATTGTTGGGGTTGGAAGGGACTTTAAAGATCACCTTGTTCCAACCCCCCTGCCAATGGTAGGGACACCTCCCACTAGATCAGGTTGCTCAGAGCCTCATCCAGCTTGGCCTTAAAAACTTACAGGGATGGGGCGTCCACCACCTCTCTGGGCAGCCTGTTCCAGTGTCTCACCACCCTCGTGGTGAAGAGCCTCTTCCTAACGTCTGACGTGAATCTACCCACCTCTAGTTTTAATCTATTCCCTCTAGTCCTGCCACTACCTGATATCCTAGAAGGTCCCTCCCCAGCTTTCTTGTAGCCCCCTTAAGATACTGGAAGGCCACAATAAGGTCTCCTTGGAGCCTTCTCTTCTCCAGACTGAACAACCCCAACTCTCTCAGTCTGTTCTCACAGGAGAGGTGCTCCAGCCTGCTGATGATCCTTGTGGCCCTTCTCTGGATGTGTTCCAGTGCATCCACATCTTAATGATCAGTAACAGCCACTCCTCTCAATGAAGATGTTGCTCCTGGCTCCCCCTTTCTTGTAATGCAACAATAAAAAACAGTGCACTGGAAGTCTCACTGCACAAATAGATCACCTGAGGGAATACCTTTCTCATAATGATTAAGCTTTTCGTGGTCTAAGATACTAACTTTTGCTGCTCTATCATGTGTGTGTTTAGCCTCGGATATTTGCAGTGAAATGCTTCTGTTAAACAACACATTTCTTTTAATTGGCATACTACCTAACTTCATAAATTATGATATTTTCACATTGTCTCAGACTGAAGGGCATGAGCTCTGGCAGGTGACTTAAGATTGAAGTGGGGGGAAAAAAAAAAAAAAATCTATTTTGACTCATTTCTCACCTCTGAGGTTTTGAGAGAAATCTCCACACACATAGACCGCCCAACAGCAGGCAGTTGTCCTGCCAGGGCTTTCTTTGCTTCATGAGTAACCTCTGGTAGATCTTTGATTGCCAAATTGAACTGCAGAATGAAAGAGATGATTCATTTTTTTTTATTTCTTTGAAGAACTGTCTAATGGTGCACTCCAGACAGAGTCATAGACCCATACACAACATACTAGGTCACTGTCCACTGAAATATTTATGAAACAGAAAGTTCCCAGATGGGCTCAGGCTTTTAACATTTGCAAATGTTTCCTTGGATACTGGTTCTAGTGTTTTCTTCATCCTGCCATAAAAATCACGTTCCTTTTCCCTTGCCCTTCACCCACAGGGTATCTTAAGTGTCTTCAATTTTAATAAAGCCCATTACTATAAAGTCCTGAATTGCAGAGTTGCACACTTCCGACAGAAAAGAACTCATCACCCCTCTCCCAGCAGATCCTGCAAATGCGCCTTACCTGCCAGCAACTCCTGCCTGCTATCACATATCTCTCCTCTAACCAGCCCTTAAAAGCCCAGAGCAACAGGCTGCATGTGGACAAAGTCAAAACAACACACCACCAACGAACAGAACTGAATGTAGCGGTTACCCCATGAATAGTCTCTACAGTCTGCACAGAGCTAACAACTACACTGTGTTCTAAACACACATGTCCACACACAAAAACCCCAACCGTTGGGGAGCTGCTTTAAAAAACATGACTTTACCCAGTCAGAGCCTGTCGGGGAGGACGATGATCGGGTACAGATTTTCTCTCCAAGTCTGGCCTGGACAATTACTTGTACCGTCTGGAATAGAAAGGCAAAGATAGACACTCATCTTTTGAGCTCAACAGAACCCTCAGTTTAGAACCTGAGCTAGACAAATTCCAAGAAAAAAAATAAAGGGCTGACCAGGATGCAGAGAAATAGTTTGCTATGCTGATGTTCAGGTAGAGTCAACTGACATTTATTGTATATAAGAAATAAATGTATTTCAGACAAAACAAAAACCAAACATCAAACAAAGTTTTAAGCTGACCTTTCATTTCTAGTAACATGAAGTGACTAAGTCAATTACACGATCAGGAGTTGCACAGGTTTTGGTAATACTGAAACAAAATTTACAACTATATACTCAACCTGGACACCTAAACAAAAGCCAAGTAAACCTGTATACTTATACCGTAGCTGTTGTCAGAGTATCACTTCCATCAGTGTACTGAGTGAAGCCAAATTTTTTAATTACATATCAACATAATTGAAAAGAACATTCTAGTATTATTGCTTCTGGATGCAGTATAAAAATTTAGGCTGAAAAGAAAGAGTGGAGTCCAGCAGAAGATATAGCTAACAGCTGGATGGTTAGATGTGTTGACAGAGGGCTGAAGTGGCTGTTACTGGTTCTACAGCAGGACACTTCTGGTGGAAGGAAGAGGATTTGAAGGTAGAAAATAGGGGAAAAGCTGTTTTTCTAGTTATTCTCAGGAATCTTCTAGATCTGACATCAGCTTTTCTTGCTCTGCTCTTTAGCAAAAACAAACAAACAAACCAGCCCCCAATCTTGTTACTCTAGCCACAGCAAGTACGGCTTTTTGTAAACAAGAAAGAAGAGGCGTTTGCCCAGAGGAGAGAAAGTTACCTTTAAAGCAAAAAATTTGATGAACTTGTCCAGGTCCTTCCTGTCCTGGGAACTGAGATCAGTGTCCATTGCATATGGCAATCTGAAATAGAGCACAGGAATGAAGTCTTCCTTCAGCTTTCTGTTATTTCAAAATATTTTGCTATTAGAGGCTACCTCAAAAGAAATGAGAAGCACCAAAGGTCTCGGCCTGTCAAAATTGTGCTAAGAACTTTGAGAGGGAAGTGTGAGGTATAAATGTGCATGAATAGGTTACCTGGTCAGTGAAGAAGATACTAGAAAAGAAATAACAAAGGGGACTCATAACTAAAACTGCTCCAATTTTGCTAGTTTAATAAAAAAAAACAAAACCAAACAAGAAAAAAACACACACAAAAAAACCCAAACAAACCACACACACCCCCCTCCAAAAAACAAAACAAAACAAACCCAAACCCAAACAAACTCCAAGACACCCCAACACTACACTGACTGCATTCTATAGCAAGCTATCCATTACACATGGCAGTCTGTGCTTCAGAAATAATACATCTTCAGTTATCAGCACTGGTCACAACCAAGACAAATTGTTTTCTTCAGTCTAAAATTCTAAAACCGGTATTCTAACAGATACTGAAATCTATATAATAAAACAGGCTACAGTTTCTTTACTGCCAGTTATGAATGTTTACAAATATCTGAAGGGTGGGTGTCAAGTAGAAGGGCCCAGTCTCTTTTCAGTTGTACCTTGTGATAGGACAAGAGCTAATGGTAGCAAGGGGAAACAGGAAGTTCCCCCTCAATGTGAGGAAAAACTTCACTGTTAGAGTGACAGAGCAGTGGAACAGGCTGCCCAGAGAGCTTGTGGAGTCTCCTTGAGAGACTTTCAAGACCCACCTGAATCTGTTCCTGTGTGACATGCTCTAGGTGTTCCTGAATTGGCAGGAGGTTTGTCTCCATGATCCAGAGGTCCCTTCCAACCCCAACCATTCTATGATTCTATGAACAAATAGTACTTGCAGTAAACCTGTCCAGCCCTGACACTGCCTTGTTTTTCAAAATATGACTGTTTCTAGCAATACAATGAACTTGCACAGGGCCTGAAACAAGGCAGGGCAAGGCACTAATCAGATTTCTGCCACCATCATGTCACGTGGCCTTGGGATAAATCACAATTTTTCAGCCTCTCGGTTTCTTCATGTATAAATTAATAATCATATAGAGGCTATGTGGAGGAATGTTATAATTAGCAGCATTAATTGTACTTTTTGCTTGTAAGCCTTCAAAGTATTAATTCACTCTTAATTCCTGTTGCTGTTTTTGTTTTGAGACAGTGAATCAGCCTGAAGCAGCCTGTCAAACATCACGTATTTATGGAACATGCTGCTCATCACAGAAACATTGGCAGTCTAAGGTCAGTGAGCACAAGCAGCTGTTGTGCACAAGTTTACTCAGTGTTTAATCTTTAAGCAAAGACTGAACTTGCAGTGAGGTATGCTATTTATGCAAATTAAAGCTTAGCAGGACAAAGTGGCTAACAGCCCTGTTCACACAGAAAATATCGTATAATTTTTAATGACTATGTGCATCCAGAACTTCTATTTAAAATATCTCGATAGCAACATCTAATTTAAGTAATGCTTTAGGAGCATCATTCAAGGAGGGCAGCTAGATAAGAGTACTTCAATTTATAGAGCATTTCATAGAGAAGAGTGATGCTTTCTGAATGACTCGATAAAAAGAAAAATGGGACATCTAATACAGTTGAAAGTTCCTAGGCTACATTCATAGTGCATCTCCTAACTCTGTACTGTTCTCGTTACAAATTATAGCTTGAGAACTAACAACACAAGCAATTCGACATTAGAAGCATTATCAAATTATCCTTTGGATATTTTAACCTCCTCATCAAAAGTATTCTACTTTGTCTCTCTACCTCCACTAGACAGATTACAGATCTTTTCTTCTGGGGGGGTGGTGCAAAGGGAAGTCAGCAGTTGAAGTGTTAGGTGTTTAATTGGTGCAGCACTCTTCACTTAAAAAAATAAGCTTTTAGTACAGACACCTCCCATTACACAAAAATAGATGAGAATGATCTGTTATTATTCTTTTGACTTAACTAAGTAAAGCACTCTAAGGGATTTACAACAAAACCTGGTTGATATGGGCAATAAAATACTGCATTTAAAAAAAACCAAAACAAAACAAAACCAACCAACCAAAAAAAAATCAACCAAAACATCTCAGTGAAAAGAATTCTGACATTTAAATACCAAGAGAAATAAAAGCAGCTTTTAATGTGAAAAGAAGTGTGAGGGCGTTTTGAGAGAAAGATGCAAGGATGTACATCTCCTGATGCTGTAGGAGAGCTGTCAAATATAGCACCTACATTTGCTTTATGGGGCTGGAAAAGAACTCTGGTATCAAATATTGGAAGACATTTGGGAACTAATGGAGGGCGTTAGGCTCACTGGTCTGTTACAGAAGGAAACAAACCAGACCATCAGCACGGTTCTCTGTGCAGTATAGGCATTGGCTCTAATGACCATATACCCAAATATCTCTAGAGAGGAAACATCCACCAGAGCCAGGCTTTAGGTTGAGGGTTCAAAGAATAGAAGCTTCACGGTTCTGCACTGCTGCAGCAGAACTGGGATTCTTCCTTCAAGATCTCAAGCTGTAACATTCATGAAACATTTGGAAGTTAATACTCTTACCCCTCAAGCTCCAAATGCTAGCAACAGTTGAGTCACCAGAGCTTTAAGTAGAGCAAAAATTATCAGGCAAGGTTTCCCATCAGGAATCTGTACTTTCAGGGGAAAACTGGGATCTTGGAAGTCAGCTCCTGATATGTCCAAGATGTCTCCTGACATCCGAGGACTACCATCTACTCATTTTTGCAGGAGGGTGTCTGGTGATTACTGAGATCTGCTAAGGCTTAGGACAGTGTTCACCTTCAGAATCATTCTTGGTAAGAGTCAAAATTGCAGTAAACATTTTGTTTAACAAAATGACTGGGTACCCTCAGATTAGCTGCCATCAGCTGACCTGCACAGGAAGGAAATTCTTTAATCTTAGTTTCCCCAAACTCATTCAACTTCTCAGATCCTGTAGGTTGCAATGCCAGCAAGGCTCCTTGTTAAGTGCCAGCATCCAGGCATATGCTCACCTCAAAGATGACGCTAATTTTACACTGAATAACAACTAGAAAGAAGTAACTTTTGGTCTAGATTAGAAACCCACAGGTGGCCGATTCCCTCAACCAAGTAATCCTATAAGTGAACTGATACCTCATTGCTTTAGCCCTAACATAGCCTAGGTTGTTCACAGGTAAAAACAAGCACCTCGGCAACATGGCTTTTTGCTTTGTCTCCCTCTTCCCGCCACATCCATTTTCATAACATTGCTTTTATTTACATGCCTTTGTTTCCACTTCCATCTAAACAGAAATGTCAGAGAGATATTCAAAGAACTGTCACATGTAGCTCTTTTGAGCACAGCCTTACTCCTTCTCACAAGGTTAAGAGGCAGAGAATAATATTGGGCTTATTCAGCAGCTGAACATCTAAGCACCGTGCTTTCTACACTCTCACTGCATTTGTACTCTCATTCTCCAAGAAGGGCATATTGGCGTAAGCTGATGGCACCATATTTGCATGATGCAATGAACTGCAAGAGCCTTCCTCTTCATGCCTTGGCACAGCCCAAAGAAAGTACAGCTATTGGCATGCCATACTCCAGTGCAACACCAGCAGCCTGGAGTTACCTGAAAGCTGGGCACGCAGCAGGTGCACAGAACACCTGGGAATGCTGGCGCTACGCTCCGCCGCAACTCGGCACCTACATCTCACGCTCGTGAACATCAGTGGGAAAGGAGCAGAAGCACCTGGTATATACCAGGTATTATTATGGCTGCTGGGAAAAGTATATACAGGCTGCTTCCATCACCTCCCCCCTATGAGATTTAACTCTGAGCTGTTGCTGCTACAGTGTAAAGTCACTGCGCTTTCCTTTTTAAACAGATATTTACCAATGCAAAATTATTACTCACAGATGCTATCCCAGAGTAAAATTAAAAACACCAGATGGAGGAAACAAGAAGGGCTGTTGCTGTAAGGAGGGCTCTGGACAGCTCTCATCCCAGCTGTGTGTTCCCAGTTACCTGACTGTGCCCTCCAGACTGGGCTTCTTATCCCTACCACTCTTACAGAACTTATTTTATTACCGGAGCCAAATCCAATCTCTGAAATGTCCTATGTGAAGCTCCAGAAAAGCCTTGGTCAATCATGCAGGTAAACAAGAAGCACGTGGAAGTTTCTGAAGCTTTTAATAGAGTGCCTTTGATAAATAAGCTCGACTGCCACGAAAGCTTTCCTAGAACTTCCCAATCAATGGCCAAGAAGCTTCACTGCATGTAGGTATTTTGAGCACATTAATAAGCAAGTATAAAAATGTCTCCAAAAAGACAGCACTCTGTTTCAAGGCTGGGCTTAGAAGTCAAACTCCAGCATCCTACAACTACCTAAAATTAATCTATATTTCACCCTATTAGGAGGTTAGTCAGAAACCTGCGGAGAGGGAGAGAACAGGTCTAAATTTCAAGGCATGTCACTCTCATTCTTTATGGATGTTTTCAAAAGAAGGCCAGAGTAGATTCTAACAGAAAAACTGTTTCAAATAATACAAACATTCTGATTAAACCAAAGGTTCTGTAATTCACTTTATGGTTAAGTTTTGACTGATAAAGAGGAATTTTTTCCTGTTGATCAGGAAATAGATTTGCTTCATAACCAGTAAATGACTTCCCAGCATATACATATATATATACTTCCCAATACCTTACTAGAGCCAGCACTGCCAGCTTCACTGGCTCTAAACCAAAATTAAGTAATTCCTATTGACCAGCAGTTACATTCTGTACTTCCCTAACATCTAAAAATGGCGCCAGTTCAAAGGTCCATCCTCTCATTTTGTTTGTCAGGCCAAACCAGAATCCGCTTCTACGGACCCTGTACTACAACCACCAATATAATCACCAGCTCCCAACTTCTGCGTTGAGTACATGTTCAGGAAAGTTGAGATTGTACAAGGCCATTCAAACAAAAGGTGGTGATTCTGTATGATCCTTCCAGACATGTAAATACAGCCTGGCTCATCTGAATTACCTATTTCTTGCCACAAGAAGGAGGGTTCAGCAGGTCAGGCCACTCCTGTGGTAATTTGGAGATGCTCTAGACTTCATTTGCATAGCCAACTAATACTCAGCTCAGGCAGTAATTTACCATGTTTTCCCCCTTACAATGTGCCTAGTCACACCACTTTTTGAAACTTATAAGTAGGCACTTTGTAGGCTTAGTCCAAAGTGTCCTTTTTCAACGTGCTCCTTGACGTGGAAAGTGTCTCTGCTGCCACCGAATTGATGGGAATGACTCTAGTGGTGCCCAATGGTCACAGCTCTAACAGGAAAGAGACCCCTGATCTTTCCTAACACACAGCACACCCACCTGTTACAGGAAAGTTATGCAATGGACTGTGGGGTCTGAAGTTCTACTATTCCTAAGGAGCTCTGAAGCATTTCGATTTTGAAAGACACCACTTGTAGAGATTTCAGCCGGTCACATCCTTCCCAGGCTCCACTGACAGTCGCCAGCCGTTAGGAAAACAAAGGCCAGCTGCTATCGGTCACCGACACAGCCGCAGCAAACCCCGAGTTGAACGAGCAGCGAAGCCAACATGAAGCAGAGACGCGAAGCCGCAGCCACTGGCTCAAGCCCCACGTCTCGACACCCTCTCCTCGAAGAGCCGCCCGCAGGCTCCCGGAGCTCCCACCCCCTGCGCCGGCCTCCCCGACCCCCCCGGCCCGGCCTGTCCCGTCCCGGTACCTGCGCGGGGGCGGCGGTGCTGGCAGCGCGGCGGCTCATCCCGCGC
This sequence comes from Chloroceryle amazona, assembly GCA_027560015.1. Classification (NCBI taxonomy): domain Eukaryota; kingdom Metazoa; phylum Chordata; class Aves; order Coraciiformes; family Cerylidae; genus Chloroceryle; species Chloroceryle amazona. The sequence continues at coordinate 370 of JANHFX010000643.1, read as the reverse complement.
CGAGGCCTGGCTGCCCGAGGGGGCCCTGCCGCCCCGCTCCCCGCCGCGCCCGGCGTCTCCTCAGCGCCCCGTCAGGGGGAGAGGGGAGTCTCCGCGGCCCCGGGCCCTCTACCCTCCAAGGGCCCCGCGGCCACCCTGGGGCCCCGGCCAGCGCCCCTCCTCCTCTTCCTCGGTTCCGGGCCGGCGGGGGTCTCGCGGCCGGCCGGCTCCGCGGCAGCTCGCTGCGGGTGTCAGTGTCTGCAGAGGCGCGGGGTCGGGGGGAGAGGATCGGGCTGACGCTACCCTCAGAGCCGCGGCCTGCGCCGCGTCGCCACCATCGCCGCCGCTGTTTGTTTTCATCCGCTGCGGGCGGGCGGGGGAAGGGAGCGGG
>JANHFX010000642.1:40716-53776 GCA_027560015.1 Chloroceryle amazona | reverse complement strand
CCTCCCCCCCCCCCTCCTCCCCTCCCCTCTCCTCTCCGCTCCTCTCCTCTCCTCTCCTCTCCTCTCCTTCCCCTTTCCCTTTCCCTTTCCCTTTCCCTTTCCTTTCCTTTCCTCCCTCCCCCTTCTCATTATGAGGTCTCAGGTAGCACCTGGGGCCAAAAAAAAGAGCTGACAGCATGGCAAGGCATCTTGGGGTGCTTGAATAGGCAGCAAAGGCCTTGGCTAGCAATGCCAAAACATGTAGGGCTCATCCCTTTCCTCCATGTTTCCTTCTAGTGGGGCGTAAGCAGGGCTTCCATATCAGTTTAGCATACCAGAGATTTAGAGTGGCTTACCCAGCTGCTGTTTAGGGGATAAAAGATGGGATCTTGGCAGGAATAAACATGTCATTTGGGGAGCCTGCTCTGTGGGGCCTGACTTCCCTTTCCCATCAGCTCACTGCTGGCTCAGCTCCCCAGATGCCGCAGCACTAATCCTGATTTATGCTTAGTTTCAGCGGGCGCAGGACCAGCCCCTGCATAGCCCCTCCAGACATGATGTTTCCCCTTGCCTGGGTGCTCACTGGTGCTGAGAAGAAAGGAAAATGTGTCCTCATCATGCTGACAGGAATAAAATGAGTAACTAAGGCAATTTTCTAGATTCTTGGGTGCGGGTACATGGCTTTGCATGCATTTGTGAAGCATTGTTTAACACTCAATGCATGTGGCAGGAAGGCTGGTGATCCCAACACTCACTGGGATAAGGAACCACAGGGATTCCAAGACTGCTTCTGCTGCATCCCCTGAGGTCAGGTTAGTCAAATCAGCAGTGACATTGAAGCATCCCTGTCTAGAAACATCTACAAGGTACATATTTTCAGTGAGCAGGCAGCTGGCACATTGTGCCAGTCAGGTGGCTCACAGTGGCCTCACCATCCCTGAGATGCATGAAGCGAGCCAAGGACTACATCACTTCCTGACAGGAGTATTGGGAGAACAAGGTGATTTCTTTATAGTGGCTCTCAGATGCTCCTAGGAGAGATAACAGACTGTCAAGCTGGCCCTTACCAATATGTTTGCTTTCAAATCGCTAACTTTACATTTACAAAAGGAAGGCGGGCATCAGCCTTTCCATGTTGTTTCTCACAGAGCTCTTAGCTTTTTGGTCTTTCCCCAAAGAGAAGAGTGTGGGGGGAAATATTTCCAAGACCTCACAAATGGTCTACTCTGCTTCAGAAAGTCATCTGCTCAAAAATCTAGAGGTCCTTCACCATCAGCCTAGGGTAACTGGGCACATGTACACAACACTTCCACCATCTCCATCTCACAATGCACAGAGCAACATCTCCCCCAGATCTCAACAAGAATCCCCTCAATGGGTAAAGCCCTTCTGCAGGTTTTTTTGAAGGAATTTATCGCTCTTCCCCTTCTGCGCCCCTTTCCTCTGCTTGGTTGTGGCGGCATAATTCGGCTTGGATCCACACTCCCCGAGAAACTGCAAAGTCCCTCACAGATGTTTGGTAACACATCAACAGCCCAGCCCAACACAATGTAATGAAATTCCCCCCAATCTCCCTCAGACGTTACCTAATTGATAAAGTGGCCACCCTGCGCCGCAGCAGCTCCCTCCCCAGCTCATGCAACACAGCCGGGTTCTGTTCCCTTTCGCCATGACATCATGCCGGCACTCGCTGGCCATGCATCATGCTGCCTGCATGTTTTCTCTTCTGCTCCAGATAAACACAGCCGAGACAAACTCCCTCAGCAATACAAGTAAAAAAAAAAAAAAAAAAAGGACAGAATAAAAACAAAACAAAAACTTTCTGCAGCTTCAGCCCCAGGCCCTTGTTCCTGCCAGGGCTGTGGTGAGGGATGCTGGCCAAGGGCTTGGATGTGGAGCCCATCTGCAGTGGTGTCTAGCCTCCCACTATTTGCTAGCAAAATCTGGAAAGGAAAAGGAGCAAAAATGCAAAGGCTTCTGCTATAACTTCCAGACATGAATAGCAAAGTTAGTCTTGCTTATACAGGCATGCACACATTGGCAGATTTTCCATGGGATCAAGTACAAGACCAATCAGGTACCATCAGGTAACCATCAGGTAAGCAGCTGGCATAACTTCTTTGGTGGGACTACAGTCAAGTTTGCAATAAATTTGGTCTACTGCATGCTGCACCTAAAGCAGAACTGGAAAACAGGCTTGCTCACAGAGAAAAATGTGTGCAAGTGGGTTTAGAAGCAAAAAAGCCATTTTCTTGTTAGTGGCTTTTGATGTGAGATTGCCTCACAACATTATCCATCTCAATATAGAGTGATTTGAAAGCTCAATTCAAAGTTATACTTCACTCTCTAGTCTACAGATCTGTCATGAGAAAGATAGCCGTGAATTCCCTACCACCTTTATCTTCCTTATCCATAGTGGGTCTTAACAAAGTTGTCACACAAATGTAATTACTGAAACTTACAATGATACACTGACAAAAAATATCTATAAAAACCGGTGTAATTTAGCAGATAGGGTTAGTAAAAATGGTTCTAAATATATATAAAAAAAAAGGATATATTTTACAGAGGAATTTTTGTTTTTAGAAAGGTTGGATTTCAATTCAAAACACCATTCTGTTTTGAAATCAAACACACTTCTTCATTTATAAAAGAATTCCCCCCTCAATCATGCAATATAACATAGAACATGTATATTTGCACATGTGCACACACACATATAAGATGCAAAGAGCGACACGGAAAAAGTGGGAGAGAAACCACAAAGAAAATTATATCCTTTTTATTTAGTCAAAGCTAACCCTGAACAATTTTTCTTTTAGGTTTCCTAGTTCAGATATCAAACCAAAAATAAAAATAGAGGTCAACTATTCACTCCTAACACTTACACACAATATTCTTTACACACAATATTCTTTACTTTCCTCCCCTGCCGAAAACCTCACGATGAACATCCAGGCTCTGAGGTCTAAATCTATATCTACAAAACACAGGAAATAGTAAATTTTTGAACCCAAAAGCCCAAAAGAATAACAACAGAGATTCTCTTCTGTTAATGGTGATCGCGTAATTAATTCCCAAGCATTAATTACAAGCATTAATTGCCCCGCCCTTCATACAGGGCACTGTGGAGTTTTTTGAGACATTTAATGAAGTGAATGCTCAGTTGCCATTAACATTCTTTATCCCACAGTTTCTCTGTCTTCAGAGAGTGAAGCAGTTTTGCATCCAGTATGGGACTGACACAGTATTTCTCTTGCCTCCTTGCAAGACCAAGAAATGAAGCCAGAGCTCAGGGTTGGGCTGCTGTAGACAACACCTGCAACACAACATTTAGCTGTGGGTGCAGGTGTGGGTTGCTCTGAAGCAAGACCTCCACACTCAGCCATGCCTGCTGGGGTACAGAAGACAGCCCCAAAAGACTGTGAAGCCCCCAAACATAGAAGCACTGCAAGGAAGAGCAATGCATTTGCATGCATCTTAAATCCCTTGGCATTGATCTTTCCTGCTGCAAGAACCCAGGATAAATGAGATAGATACAAACAAGATTTTATTTTGCTCCTCCTTCTCACACTCCAGGAGAACACAGCCATAGCTCCACTGAGAATAAACAACCCCATAGCTAATCTTCCCACTCCTCAGGACAGTTTGTTGAAATTAGTGAAAGGATGCAGACGTTGCACAGACTGCTTGATAAGAGTTATAAGAGCTGGTTTGTTATTATTAAAGAGAGGGAGCATAACTTTGCTGTCTCTGATGATTTTAAAACACAACATTCTCCCTCACAGCTATCTTCCCTACCTACTCTATTTACATTAAATAAATGCGTGACTAAGTGTGGGGATGTGCATATGGAAAGAAAATAAATGGATTCCAAGATGAGAGTGTTTTGTCTATTGTATACATTTTTTGAGGATGTGGCAATATAAACTGCAAAATCAAAAAAGAGAACAACTCAGCATCACCAGAGCTCAGAAAAACTCCAAACAGCAAATCCAGGAGGTATGGGCAGCTTATTTTCCTTGAAATATCAACAGGGATGCCAATAAGAAAATACAGGTATCAGTTAACAACGTGCATCTAGGACTACCCAACCTTGCATGCTGAGCTTCATGTAATGAGTGGTGTGGGTAATTTCACCTTGACCCTTCTCAGGTGCCCCAATGCTAGAATTAGGCTGCTAGTTTATTTGCTTGTTTATTGAGTTAATTTATTGATTTTAACTCAGATACTAGCTTAAAGGTACCACCAGCAGCAGGGTATCACCAGTACTGCTTTGGGAGTGAGAAATCCATACCTGTTCAGGCACATGCCCCACTGCATCCCACTGCACCTCACTACACCCCATTTCCTATGGCACTACTGATGCCAATAGCAGCCGTTACATGTGGGAGCACTTGTCATCATCTGTTTTCTGAAGCTGTCTGTGGGGTGAAATACATGACATGCATTTAGGCTGCAGCTGCTCTGAGGCAGACCCAGAGAGTGCCCTTATATTTTGTATCACCCAAGTGCTGCAGGATCCCTGATCAAGGGTCCTCTAAGCTGCAGTAACAGAGATAATGGCCTGTCGTCATCTCTGTCAGATAGAATAGATGTAAGTGGAAAAAATCCTTTGGCTAACATTCATCTGGCACTTGCTGAATGGGCAGGGATGGTAGAAAGATGGAGGGCAGTGACTAACAACAGAGGAAGATAAAAGTAGGATTTTCCATATCTGATTTTACAGACTCTTGATGGCTTTTTTCTTTCTCATTGACTTGTCAGTGATTTTGCTACATTTCTTTTATACCCTAAAGAGGTAACTCTACGGCTGACATTTGTTCTTTGACCCAACAGCACCTAAAAAGGAATTTTATGCTGTTGATAGAATTATTGCTGAATTAAGCACCAATTCACTACTATCATTTTATTAACTATGGCTCTGTTTTGGGGGAACTTTGGGCACAGCTGATTCCAATTTAGGTTTAGGCAAATCCAGTACAATTGCAACTTCAGTGCAGTTGAAGTCACAAAAATCAATCAGTAACATAAGAGTGAAAATTATATAATGACATAAAGGTTTAAGAAGAATGTATCAGAATGGCAAAAGATTTGGAGTGAAAATCAAGCAGAAACTTGCCTGCCCTCAAAATCCAAAATTTATAATTAATGGAGATGTGTAAATCTGTAATGGCTGTTATTCTTTACAACATATAGAATTACTGAAAAATTCATAACATTCTGTCCAGCAGGAAAAATATTGCAGCTCAGTCTTGGTAACCACACACTTCTGTGTGGTTTTTGTTGCTATGGGAGTGTGCGAGCCAAGCAGCAGGCACTGCACACCTTGATACAACCCAAACCAGTAACACAGTATTTCTTGTTGTGTTGCACGGGAAATTATTATTTTCTTATTATTTGTTTGCTTTTTGAAAGGTGAACATGAAAGCAATGTAGTTTGGATTGTATGGGCCAAGTCCTATTAGTACGCTATTTAGAGAGTCTATAGGCTTCTGTATGTACTGGCACCACAGAAATATATGGAAGTGTGTGCTTAGGCACATAGATATTTCTGTGTATTTGTACACATATACACATAGTGTCTGTATATACACACAGACCCACATGCATCATTATTTTCATTTGCAATATTAAAACAACTTTGTAATGTTAGAAAGGAACAATGTGACATGATGATTCCTTTCTGTGCAAAATAGGCTACAAAGGTTGTCTTTTTAAATTTTGCTGCAGTGCCAGTTACTTATGAGTGTTGTCATCTCACGGAATGGAACACACAGTGATATACCTTCAGTGTAGCATACTTGCTAACCCTGTCACTTTTGTATGCCATGCAGTCATGTGTTTGCAGTCAGAGGTCCATGGTGCTGGGAAGAAAATCCCTCTCTTTCCAGCTGTTCTGTCCTTTTACGGGCAACACATTTGGAGAGAAAACTGTAAATAATAAGGAGTTGATGAAACCTCCATAGCTAGCAAATTTCCAACTTCAAAAGCTTTTCTGCTTCTCCAGAGGAAGGTTGTGCACAACCTGTTCAAGGGTGTGCACAACCTCTCTGGTCATCCTGTGCCAGTGCTTGGTCACCACCACAGTAAAAGTGTTTCAGCATGCGCCCATTGCCTCTGGTACTGTCACTGGGCATCACTGAAAAGACCCTGCCTCTGTCTTCTTCATTCCCTCTTGTTAGGTATTTATACACATCAATGAGAACCCTCAAACTTTCTCTTCTCCAGGCTGCACAGTCCTGGCTCTCTCAGCCTTTCCTCATACGTGAGGTGCTACATTCACTTCATCATCCTTGTGGCCCTTTGAAAGTGCCTCTCTAGTATGTCTATGGCTCTCTAGAACTGGGGAGCCCAGAACTGGACCCAGGACTTCAGCTGTGGCCTCAACAGTGCTGAGCAAAGGGAAAGGAAAATCTCCCTTCTGACAGCACTCCTCTTAATTCAGCCCTGGATGCTATTGGCCTTCTTTGCCATGAAGGTGCATTGATGACTTGTGGCCAGCTTGCTGTCCAGCAGGACCCCATTGTCCTCTGAAAAGCTTGTTTCCAGACAGCTGCTCCCAGAACACACTGGTACATAACCTCTCTCCATTGTAGATCTATCAGATCAGAAGGAAAATGCCACCTCCTGAGTGTCAGGTAGCAGCTTGCTGCATTGAGTAAAACACATCACTGAGGGCAGTGTAGAGAGAGGTACCACATGGAGATGTGATCTGCCCATGATGAACACGGTGAGCATGATCTTGCTTGTTGATACTAGAAGTTAATAAAAAGTAACCCATTCTGGAAAATGGACCCTTCCTTTCATTATTGATTGGTCTTTGATGTAGAGCAGCAAAGGGACAAAGAAAAATAAAAATCTCATACTGCAATGTTTTTAAAACAGGCATAACCTTTACAAGTGGGATCACCTGTGAGCTAAGACAAGGGTTGGCACTGCAGGTGCAAAATACGAGAAATATGGACCCTGAAGTCTTATTACCAAATCATCAATATAGTTCAGCATTTGAGCTGACATCTCGTAAACATTTGCTTCTTTTTCTGTGATAAACAAATAATCTCCCTTTTCGTTTCTCTTCTCTCTGATTTTAACAGCATATCCAAGCATATCAAACACCCAGGTATATATGTTCACATTCCTGTTATCCAGCCCAGGTCTGAGCATGAAGATCTTCAAGAACATCTGCTGAAACTATTTATCCAAATGAGTTTTTTTGATTGCTTTTCCTCTACCTCACATCAGGCTATGTTTACACATAGAATTTCAGCAGTTAATATAGAAACTATACACATTTACAGCTGTAAACCAGTATGGGACAAACAATGTAACAAATTCTTTCCAGTTTGCTATTTTCTTTCCAATTCTGCCTACAGAATCCTTGCCTCAAAGATGTAATGCCACCCCTTTGCTTGTGTATGCACACATACATAAGTTAGCAAAATTAATTCAAACAAATATTTTATCATTGCATTGCTAAAGATAAAACACAGAGTGAGAAAGAAAAGGAGACTGTCGAGCCCTAACAGTCATTCACATTTAAAGATAGCTGGTTTCAAGACTTAATGGACAGATGTGGCACGAATCAACTTCCCTTGCTTAGGCACCCAACTGACATGCCCCAGGACAACTGGGACATTGGCACAAGGCTAGTAGATATTATATAAAAGTATGTGAGACCCAGGCAAAGTGGTCAGCAGCTGAAAATTAGATGTGGTGCCCTGAGGACATATAAAACAGCATGTAGACACCTCTGGGTGAAGAGCCAAATTAAGACTAGTCATCTCACATCTGCCTACAGATAGGCAGTGTGTGCAAGGAAATTAACCCTTCAGGTTCACCAAGTGGTTTTAAGAAAGCATCATTTGGTATCTATCTTTTTAATTAAGCACATTTGAACGATTGAAACTGAAAACTCCAAATTATAGGTTGATGTAGGCAGAGATTATCTTTCAGTAGTTTCTGCAGTTGCTTTTCACTCTCTATGAAATACTTATAGATTGAATGAGACAGGTGCCAAACAAATGCCTCTCCTAAACTACTCCACATGTAGGTGAGTGTCAGTTCCTGAGAAATCTAGGTGCTTTATACATGGTGAATCATAATCAAGGGACTGAAGTAGAGGAAACTTTCCCCAAATATGTCCTAGAGCTGAAGCTGGGGCAACTGCTTTGTGTATCTGCATCCCTTCTGGTGACAATGACCATTCTAGCAGGTACTGAGATGAAAACTAACAGTGCCATGAGATTTCAGCTGTTTCTGACTGAAAAAGAGAAAAAAAATAAAAGGGAAAAAAAAGAAAAAATAAAGACTAATCTCTTCTGAAATGAGTAACTCAGTTTCAGCATTTTAAAAGAGAAAAAAATGAAATTATGTAAATTCTTCATCATGAAAACTTCAGTTTTCTCAGCATTTTGCTGAATAGCCAAAAACCATAATCCAAAACAAATCAAAGAAAATTGTTCACACAACCCTTTTAAATTTAGATCAAATTAAATTAACTTTTGATTAAATTAAATTGGATGCATCTTCTAAAAATGGAAATGAAACAAAGGAAGCAGAAATCTGACCACAATTAAAGGCAAGCTGGTGGTGGCAGACATGGCTTCCAAAGATGTCTGGGAATCAGATATCTACAAAGTTTTGTATTCAAATCTGTGTCAGAGCAGCAACCTCTGACATTGATAAGACTCACTTAGGATCCTATCTGTTCAAGACAGTCTTTTAAATACAAAGGTGAGAAAGAACAGAAGCAGAAAGTGGAAGAAACAACCTTACACATTTGGTTGAGGAGGTCATCTTCCCAAAGCTGGCAGTTCCTGTTTATCCTCCCCCAATAAAAACAGTTACACAAAACAAATAATTAAATAATTAAATAATTTAAAAGGGAAAGGAAAAAAAAAAAAAAAAGGAGGAGGTTTCATGTTGGCTTTTGTGGGGGAAAGCATATGTAACAGAAGATGACAGGATCTGTGTACAATGCTGGCAGCAAACATTGCCAGCTCTGAAGAGGTATATCTCACAGTGGCGAGCACACGTTTGCACATTACAAACATCCAGGAGTGTATCTATTTTACACACAAGGGAAGACATGTACTTCAAGACACTCTGACTATGCTGCCACATCTTTGCACAACACCATTCATACAACAACCATGACTAAATTTATGCAGCAGTTACTGCTAGACAACCATGTCCCGCATTCCACACGTAAGGGACCAAACAGTCCTATGACTCTTAAACATCCGTGTATTAAGGCAGCTTTCCTGCCAAGCTGCCATTGCATGTGACAAGACAAAAATAAAACCACCACCCTCTTGTAAACTTTAATCACCATATTAACACCCATGAGAAAAGCTTTGGGTGATCCCAATCTTGTTTAAGAGGGTTCAGCTGTAGATACTTACAGGATGTTCTGCCCCTGCTGATTGCTCATTATCCAAAATTAGCTCTCTGATCAGTCTTTGCCATAGTGTCTGGCAAAGTGGAAGCTGGACCTGTTTTCAAGAGCTTTTGACATTCTCAGGACCTCCACTCTTCCAGGAATGCATGCATTCATGGACCTACACAACTTTCTGCAGGGAGAAGTTGAGAGAGTTGTTACTCGATAAGGGAATGAACCCCGGGAATAACAGGTCAATGATGATTTTGTTCCTTTCTGATATACGCACCAGTTTATTTGGGTTTCAGATCCAGCTCAATGGTTTTCAAACATCTCTAGTAGGTCCCATAGGTCTTGGAAACAATAGGTCTGATCTTACAAGCTTTTTGAAAGCAAAATCCCTGTTGATCTTAATGATGCTCTCCCAGCATTCAGAGAATAAGAAATCAATCATTTGTGGGTTTATCAAAAAAAAACAAAACAACCAACAACCACCAAAAAACAAAACAAACAAAAAAACCCTGATGTAAAAACCTGTAATGTTGCTGAAAACCTTAGATTATGAAATTACCCTCAAAACAGGAACACACATGCCTGCTGAAACAACAGCTCTTCAGTCAGAGCAGAGGAAAACCCACATTTTGTGTCTCTTACATACATAAAATCTCTAGAGTGCATCTTGTATAAATTATTTTAACTGGTAATTCAAATTCCTGTTAAGGCTAGGCATACAGTTTCTGAGCTCTGAAAACCTGTAAAAAAAAAATTACATTTTGAGGATTTCTTCAAACTTTTCCTTAGACAAATGGATGTTACTGTAGCAGTTGATTTAATTCTAGTAGGATGATGTGCTGATGTAGTTTGTTTATCAGCTGTAAAAATTTTAAATTATATCTGTGGTAATTTTGAGCTGACAAAATGCTGGAGAGGTTTTTTCTTAAAGAAAAATTCATTTTTTGCCAAAACCTATGATATTTCATAAATGCACTCATCAGAATAGGTCTGATTATTTTGCGTCAACTCTTGTTTTGACACTGTCAAAACATTTGCATTTGTTTTTCCTTTATTGCTACATTATAGTAAAATGTTTGTTTTACATATGTTATATAGACATTGCATACTATGTTTAACAAAATGTAACCTAAACCAAAAATAATCAGAACAGCAAAGCCAAAATCAACACTTCTCACCTTTTTTAAGATCTGGTTTTCCAACTGAGATATTTCAGTTCTTTCCTTTGACACTTCTTCATGAAAGTTTCATGTAGAACACTGCAATTTCATTGGTTTTGTGATAGGAAAATAGCTTTATGGTGGGAAATGTGCTTGAGTACTTAAAAAAAAACACCCCCCCCCCCCAAACAAACAAACTAAAAAAAACCAAACCAAACAAAACAAACAAACAAACAAAAACTAAAAACAAAAACAAACCAAACAAAAAAACACAAAAACAAAAACAAAACAAACCAAACACCACATCCTCTTATTTATTTATTTTTTTTCCCCCCTATTTCTTTTCACTCTCTATCATTAATATTTCTTCTAAAAGTTTGTGGTAACAGTTGCTTGGTATTACTATACTTTTACATATGAAAATTTCTTTTAATGTGTCCATTATGTAAAAAATACATCTATAATAAAAATTTTCAATGTTACAAAATAAAGTTTTAAAACATATACTTCTTATGACTCCTATAAAAATTAATGAAACGCTCATTCTTACACAGGGGGTCCAATGTAACTTTGAAAAACTATATGAAAACGCTAACCTAAAGTAAATGTAAATTAATGTAAAATCTCCATTTGAAATACTTTGTTATTTAAATTTAGCTCATTGAGCTTCTGGCATATGGATTGAGAAGTAAGTTTCTTGTAAAAATAATGAAGTCCTGTGTAAAGCAGAAAAGATCATTTGGGAGAAAAGGTTTGCTTTTGTAGTATCAACTGCCTTTGGTTGTGAGGGGACAAAGCTTCTTGGACATTAAAATTGTGGCACAGGTTGGCAAAAAAATATTTTCTTCTTTTCTAGTTAATCCTGTCTGGCATTTCTCAAATCCTGACTCCCATGGAAGCTGCAGTCTCAACTAAAATTGCTGTAATTAAGAAAAATTGTTCTGGATCGGTGCTGGTCCCAGACTGTGGTAACAGAATGGCTGGTTGGCAGCAAGAAGCCAAAGGCAGAGCTGTGCGTGGCTGCAGGCTGCACACACTGATTGATGAGATAGAAGCACAAAGGTCTGTTCCTCCAAAACATCGAGGAGGTGATGAACATGTACAGTGGCACCAAAAGGTGGTCCCCCTACCTCTGATCATAGAATGGTTTGGGTTGGAAGGGACCTTTAAAGGCCATCTAGGCCCACACCCCTGCAGGGAGCAAGGACATTTGCAACTATAGCAGGTTTCTCAGAGCCCCTGCCAACCTCACCTGGAATGTTTCTAGAGATGGGGCTTCTGCCACCTCTCTGGGCAGCCTGGGCCATGGTTTCATCACCGTCACTAAATAATTTCTTCCTTCTCCCTAGTGTAAATCTCCCCTCTTTGAGTTTAAACCCATCACCCCTTGTCCTGTCACAACAGACCCTGCTAAAAAGACTGTCCCCATCTTTCTGACAGGCCCTTTTAAGTACTGAAAGGCTGCAATAAGCTCCCCCTAGAGCCATCCTTTCTCCAAGATGAACAACTCCAACAGCAGAGGGGTTCCAGCCCTCAGGTCATTTTTGTGGCCTCCTCTGGCCCCTCTCTATCAGGTCTCTGTCTCTCTTGTGCTGAGGACTCCACAGCTGGGCACAGCACTGCACGGGGCAGTGTCTCACCAGAGTGGAGCAGAGGGGCAGAATACACTCCTTCGACCTGCTGCCCACACTGCTGGGGATGCAGCCCAAGATGCCATTGGTTTCTGGGTTGCAAGTATACAGTACCAGCTCATGTCCAGCTTTTCACTTATCAGCACCTCCAGTCCTTCTCCACAGAGCTGCTCTCAATCCCTTCATCCCCCAGTATCAATATTGGGGATTGCCCCAAAGCAGGTGCAGGACATTTTGCTTGGCCTGGTTGAACCTCGCAGTGTTCACAGTGGCTTGAGTAGAGCCAAGCCGGTGGGGAAGGGAAATCCGACTTGAGAAGCAGAAGTTCATACTGTTCATGGTGGGTTTGTCTCCCTCACCGTAATGGGGAAAAATTGATGTTCATGATGGGATGTCCCAGAGATAGGAAAGAGCTTGAGAAGTACCACTGCCACCCCCACATTTTCAGCTGGACCTGAATACCTGCAACAGTTCTGCATTGGACCTGCCTCTATGGACAAGTTATATAACACAGCAGACAGGAAACAATCTAGGAAATTCCTGGAGTGTGTAGAATATAACTTCCTGACTCAGCTAGCAAGTGAGCCCACCGGGGAGGTGCCTTGCTGGACTTGTTTACAAACAGAGATGGTCTACTGGATGATGTGGTTGTTTGAGGCTGTCTTGGGCTTAGCAACCATGAAATGATAGAATTCTCAATTCTTAGCCAAGTAAGGAGGGGGGTCAGCAAAACCAGACCAGTTATCCTCATAGTTTACAGTCCCCTGAGCTGGAAGATAGGGATGGAGATCAGAACAATCCCCTCACAATCCAGGAAACAGTAGTGAAAGACCTGCTAAGCCAACTGGACACCCATAAGTCTATGGGGCCAGATGGGATCCACCCGAGGGTGCTGA
>JANHFX010000642.1:20133-40616 GCA_027560015.1 Chloroceryle amazona | reverse complement strand
GGGAGGTTTAGATTAGATATTAGGAAGAAATTCTTCACTGAGAGAGTGGTTAGGCACTGGAACAGGCTGCCCAGGGAAGTAGTGGAATCATCATCACTGGAAGTGTTTAAAAAATGGGTGGACGCAGCACTTGAGGCTATGGTCCAGTGGATAGGGAGATATTATGATGAAGGTTGGACTCAATGATCGTAGAGGTCCTTTCCAACCCTAAAGATTCTATGATTCTATAAATTGAAAATACTATGGCAACTACACAGGTGATGAAGGAGCCATAGTCACTTTCTGGGCAAAAGCACAGAGAGAAAGGTGGAAGAAAGATGAATGGCTCTCTAGTGATGGCACTAGATGGAAAACCTGCCTACTATTTATAAATGAGCAAAACTCTCAAGTGACATCTTTGTGACTGTGTTGTGGTAGTTCATCTGGCAGTCCCTCTGCACTGAGCCTGTGCTCTGCCTGAGTGGACGCTGCAGACAAAGGATACCCCACAGCTCAGCACAGTGGAAATATCTTTGGGTGAAGCACCTTGTGCAGCATGTGTTGGAAAAACTCACTCTTCAAAAATGCATGTTTTTCTCAACTTGTAAAAATAAAAAAAAAGTCAAAATAAGCAACACATTTCTGATCTGTCATCTGGTGAAGAAGCAGGTACGTAGGAAAGAGTTCAGGAAAAAGTGGAAGAAAGAGGAGAGGAGCGACATGATTCAGCTTTCTCCACAGAAGGTAGATCTCTGTTTTTCAGCTCACAAAGAAGACGGGAAGGGATGGAGCCTGATCAAAGGGCAGTTGGAACCATGTACAGCTTCCACTACTTAGAGCAGCTGGCCAGACCTTTCCAGGATAAGATCAATATTTGGCACAGGCCACCACTGTTTGCTTTCAACTTGAGTCATTAAGAAAGACCAAAGTTTTTGAGGCCATATGGACAATTCCTCCCAAAGGGAAAGAGAAAAACCTGAGCATTTGCCAAATTGAAGGATATAAAAATGATATAATGTAGTTGTTTTACAAGAAACAACTTTTCCAAACATTAAACATCCTTATAAAGGATGGCATTAACCCACTTAGAAACAGTGCTCTACATGAACATTCAGGCAAATTTATTATTGATAGATTATCTAGGACACTTGTTGAATCAATCAAAGCCCCTCATAATGGAAATATTCCATAGCAAAAATTGTCATACCCTGTAAAAAGGGAAATCCATTTCACTGCTGTTTGTATCACATCGATAAAAAAATCACTTATCACTGGACAAGAAAATAGATTTTTTTTCAAAGTGGCTGGGTTTTTTGGGGCAGGAGAGGCAGAGGTTATAGTTAATCTTATAAAATTAGGACCACTGTTTACAACTTACCTTCTGAATGATGTATTATGTTGTCCGATGAAACAAATCTACTGTGGCTTTCATCAGTTTCTCTTTTAGTACTAAGAGTAGCAAGGACTTGAATTTTTTAAAGAAAACACAAAAACAAATGAAAAAAAAAAAGAATAAATTCTGCAGAACAGCCTTTCACAGTTTTTTTTTTCTCACCAATACTTTTAATTTCCATTCAATCATTAGGTGAAGGAATCGGTTTGTGAAAAACAAAACAAAGCACATGCACATATATGCAAAATCACCCAGAAAACCAATCGCAAACCACAGACTTTTCTCCCATGTAAGATATAGAGTCCAATCTTAGCATCTTTTTTTCCCAGGAGAACTCTCCCCGGAGCTGAAAGGAAGGCAGGATTGGCCCCCAGTCATGGCATAGCAATCCACCCTACTTTTACTACCTGCTAGATCTCTCCCTTCAGGACTTCAGTTCTTTGGTGGTCTTCTGTTTTGACATCTGCTTACCTTTATCTCTAATCAGTTTTGCTGATAGACATTTCCCCTGAGTGCAGAGACACTGCCTAATAGATTTATTTTTTTAAAAAACACTACTACTTAGTAGTCAGGAAATTATCTTTGTGGCCTGCAAGAGTGAGAGACACCTTTCCTAACATTCCCATGCAGACAGCTAAGTCTCACTCAGCTTTATCTGATTTGATCCATTCTGCTTTTTATACTCTCATAACATAATGGCATAACGACTGCAACACATTTTTGTTAAACCTGTGATTTAGCAGAATACACAATATCCCAAGGCACCAAGTGATCAGGGAATGCACTGTATGTAATTGTTCCATAACGTGGTAATTTGCTATGGCTTGTGTCAAGAGTTGCACCATCTGCCAGATGAAGGAAATGAACTTGGACCATGTCACTTAAAGTGAGGAGGAACCGTTGTAAAAATTTGTTCTGATGCAAAATTCTTCAGGAAAAAAAAAATCATATACAAGATCATATACAGAAAGAGAAATGAGAAAAATGAAATATTTTGCCCTCAGCTGATAGTAATGCTCAGAAGAATATGCAGAAGCCCACATTTGTCTCTGAGAATCTTGCTAAAGATGATGGCTCTCCAACACATCTAAATGTCAATAGCACCCCGTAACAAAGAATGAGATCTTATTATAGAGCAGTGGTAGGTTGAATTTCCAGCTAGACAGCTATTGTGCATGAGGGATAACAAAATAAAAAGTGGTACCAACAGCTTCTAAAGCCTTAGAAACCATAATGTAAAGCAGAGTTCTAGAAAGTATACTGTGAAGAAGTTCTTATGTGTTGGCAGGATGCTTGAGAACGTCCCAGACAAACTTCTTGTTGATTTTAATAAAGCAAAAAAAGAAACTCACAGACACAGGGAACTGAGTCCTGGGTGTTTTTGATTTGAACATTCAAGGGGAGTGAGATGGTAAAGAATATCTGCACCTGGGATTTTAAAAGGTAGTCTTTCTTTTAAAAAATCAATTTTTCTGGGTCTATCAAATGTAATTTTTATTGAATTTCCTTCTGCTCATTTGTTTTTATTCCATTTCAGTGAAAACAAAGAGCACACACTTGCAAAAACACATCTGAGTCCAGACAGTCAGTGCAGGAAATTCCTGCAGTTCTGGTGAAAACTGGAACTGGAAGGAGGAGGGGGGGTACATACTCAGTGCCTATGCTGAAGGATGAGCTGTAGCATGAATCCAAGAGACATTTCACCATACTGGTTCTGTCCTACCATCCATAAGTGCACAGACAGGTCAGACTGACAGCTGGTGAGAGCTCAGGTGTGGTGATGTTGCCTTTTACCCAGTGGTTCAGGTGAACATAAAAGCACTGTGTGGGAAGAGAAACAACCTAGCAAACATATGCAGGGGGTAACCTGAAGTTCAGCCTTTGAGGCAGCACTGGTGCAGGAATCCATAGGAAATCTGGAGCCCACAGTTCCAGTGCTGCAATATAACTTGTTTTCACTTGTTTCTAAAGCATCATGCAAATCTAAAAGCTGTTTATAAATTCACATGTCTATATTCACAACAGAAGCAAAAGACAACGAAGAACCACACAGCACCCCCAACATAACTCAGACTGCACCTTTCCCCAGAATGAGTAATGACTCTATGTCTTACTAATTACAATTTACAAGCTCATATGATTAAAATAAGTAAATACAGCAAAGTTCAGAATTCAAAGTCTGTGCTAGACATCTGTGTTTTGATGGCTTCTCATCTCTGGGCCTTATCTGCAGCCTCACCCAAGTGGCTAGCAAGCACCAAAGTGTTGATATCTCTGTGCAGTTGTGGATAGGGAAATAACATGAGATCTGCTCCCTGGGAAAAGGCTATGCAGAGCCCCAAATCATGCAGCCAGTTTTCTTGTTGCTCTTTGCAAAGAGGTGATCTCATTCTCGCTGTCTCCAAAACTTCTATCTCTAGTGTAGGAGAGGAAGGCAGCAAGGGACAAGGGGTGAGGGAGAGGGAAGCTATGAGAAGAAAGATCCCATTGTTAGAGTGCTCTTATTTGTGTGAACACTTGCCAAGACAACAAGATTGGGTCTGATGACATGAACTCAAGGGTCAGTGGGGAGCTGTGTAAAAATGCCTGAACAACTTGTGCTCAACATCCTTAGGAAAAAAAAGCAACTTCCAGATGTGAGCAAGACTTCCTTCAGCCATCCAGTCCCCTAAGACTACCAGATTATATGGCCTGAAGGTGTCTGCACCAATCTGCATGGCTGAGCAATCTGCCTTGGAGGGAAAACTCTATCAAAACCCTAGACCCACCCACCAAAGCATTTCAGGTTGAATTTCATATTGAATTAAAGCATTTCATATTGAATTAAAGCTGAATTAAACTTCAGGAACATGGTCATAAATGACTTGACAAATCCAGACTCCACCCTTAAGAAAACATTGGGAATGAACTGCAAAAGACAAGGGCTGTGGGGTACATCTTGCACAAACTATAGAATCGTAGAATCATTTAGTTTGGGAAAGACATTTAAGATCATTGAGTTCAACCGTTAACCCAGCACTGCCAGGTCACCACTAAACCATGTCTCTCAGCACCACATCTCCATGGCTTTTAAATCCTTCCAGGGACAGGGACTCCAGCACTGTGCTGAGCAGCCTGTTCCAGGCCTTGATAACCCTTTGTGGGAAGAAATTTTTCCTCATATCCAACCTAAATCTCTTCTCGTGAGATTTGAGGCTATTAACTCTTATCTTATTGCTTGTTACATGGGAGGAGACTGAAGCAGAGATCCAGCATCCCTCTCTGTCTAAAAGCAAAAACAGGACTGAAAATATTCAGGTATTAACAACTTCCTGTTTCCAGGAAGTCACATAAAAAAGATACAATCAGATACAATCCCCATGTCAGACTTAAATAACCCTATTCTATGCCATTATCATTTAGGAGGGAATTGATTCTGAGTTCAGGTCATTTTAGATCCACTGAGGATGTCCCCACACTTGCCTTCATCCATCTGGGTCTTGCAGAAACCAGTCACAGATATTAGGGGAACTTTGTGCTGATGGACTGATAGGATGCACTGACAGAGCAGATAGAGCACCTGCAAAAGCTGGTATCAAGGGCTGCACCCAGGAGAGAAAAGTCAGCTCCTATTCCAATTCTTATTTTTCTGTCTGAAAAATTTAAAAAAAAAAAAAAAAAATCAAACAAAACAAAGAAACAAACAAACAGACAAAAAAACACACACACACAAAAAAACAAAAAACAAAAAACATCCCACACCTCTTTTCACATAATTTAGTAAAGGGAAGAAGTGTTAGGTTCTTTTGTTTGTCCCTTTGGGTTGTTGTTGGCTTTTTTGTGGTAAAGCATTTCTCACAAGCTGCTTTTGCAGTAGGTGCCCATGACATTGCAGTAGACAATTGTCCAAGCCACCTCCTTTCCGCTCAGCCCACCTTGTTTCCTCAGCTCCCTCCTTTCCAAGGGTGTGATTGAATGCATGCTTGTGAAGGCTGGAAGCATTTGCTAATTTGGGGTTTGTCTGGCGGCAGTCTGGTAGGTCTGCATTTCCAATGTCTGTCAAGCCAAACTGACGGTTAACTCCTGCTCCCAGTTTCCCCCTCCTTGTCTGAAACTTTTGCCACAACCTGTTTCTCACTGACATCCACCTGCCTGAAGCTACTCTCTCCAATTCCCCCACCTCCTTATTTTTTTTAATCGACCTGGTCTTTGTTGTACTAATTAGATTATCTCTGCCTAAGGGATCCAGAGAGCAGCTCCAACAGAGCAAAGCCTGGAAAGACAAGCACATAATCCCTGTTATCTTGGGGGCTGTCATTTGGCATGTAGATCAACTAATTCTTTCAATACCATGGGAGCAGTTGTACATCTTAATATTGATATACCCCCTAGATATGATGTCCTGCATTCCTACATCAATCTCGCTTGCCCTGGCTAAAAGGCTCCATTTATTATAAGGTAATACCACATGTGTATATATATACTGTACCCCCCACCCCTCCAGCTTTTGAATTCACAAATGAGAAAGTGCTTCATGAGGAGGGCGAAAGAGTAAGCAAACACAGACAAGGCCAGTTAACAGGAGCATTTCAGGGAGGAACAAGGAATAAACCAAACCTACTGCAGTTTCACTTTGCAGTACAAAGTACTTAATTCAGAGCTGAGTGACAACAAAAGCTGAAGGCCAGTCATGGGAAGGGACATTAGCAATAAATCATATGCTAAAAGCAGTAATGCTTTCAGTCAAGCCAGGCTGCTATCATTCAGCAAACAGCCTGTTAAATAAGTTTCTGCTTGTTTCTCATGTTCTCCTTCCCACCCACCTCAATATTAATTTCAAGAGATGCTATTCATATTTTGTGCTCCAAACAAATAACCTATAGCTAACTGCAAAAAGGAGAAGCATGACAATGGACTGACCTTCACTTGAGATCACAAAATGCTTTAAGTGATAATCAACAAATCAACTTGCAGAGACATAGGCCCTTTTATCACAATGCCCCTTTCAAGGATAACCCTGGGTAACTGTATTCTCCAGGTATTTGTTGCTGCCAGTTTAGAGGACTTGGTGCACCAGAAAATTTCTTAGCTTCAGGTGCTCCGCATTATCTTGCTTGAAATGTATATCATGAAATGGTCTATATTCAATTGCTTGCATGTCACCTTTTTTTTTTTTTATACCCATTTATGGGTACATAAATCCCCCATCATGACTCTTAAAAAGGAGGTTTGGGTGATATAATTAATTTTCTATGATCAGCCAAACTTGTGCTAGACCAAAGAGAAAGAAATAATTCCCAAGCAAAGGAAGAGGGAAGAATTCCTGCAGCTCCACCATCTAAGCAGCTCTTTTGACTTACGCCAGCTGAGGACTACACAGCTTTAACAAACAGCCTGTAGACCCTGATGTAATAAATACCATTCACAGAGCTGAACACATTTCATTGCCAGACAGGAAACCTTATCCACAGCACTGGGATCATGTCCTTCTCTTCCAAAAAGTGTCAAAGGATCTCTCACTTCCTCCTGGACATTCACCAGAGCCAGAAAAAATAGGACCTGGGTCCAGTGTCTCAGCTAAAAGTAGCCCTCCAGCAGCGCAGAGCTTCCTGTAGAACCTGTACAGCTCTGCCAACATCAAAGACAAATATATGTTGAGGTTTGACGACCACTCTTTTGTTCAAGGCCTCCCTCTGCCTCAGTTACCTACTCTCCCCTCCCTACTACCCTTTCCACTTCTGCTTTCCAAGTACCTGACTTTTCCAGCTAAACTTTGGCCTTTTTTTCCATGCTGAAAAGATCTACACACCTAAATTATATTCAACATGTGACCAACACATGGACCTCTGTAAATATACATATATTTTTTAAAAAAATCACAGATGTTTGTACTTATGTGATGCAGAAGGGTGATAAATCAAGAAAACACTTTAAGTCCACCAGCATGGTTCACAGATAGCCACAAAAGGCAACTTCACAAAATAGCATAATGCCTTTAAAAATCAATTCTGGGCTGGATTCTCAATGGGGAAAGAAAAATCTTGGCTAACAAGATTTAAAAGTACTCAACTTGCCTGTCTCTTCTGGTCAGCAGTGGGGTGGAGATATGCTTCTGTCTTGAGACATGTGAGGTCATGTGAGATGTGGTCACTGGGAGCCAGTCTCTTAGAAATTTATAGCTTTGCAAGCACTAGGACCAAAGAGAACTTGTGTCTTGCAGTTGTGTTTTTTACTTGACTAATAAACTAAAAAGTTTGACTGGAATATTTCCTAATGTTGCATGTGTGTGCACTTTGGAACACTGTGTTGTCTATGAAAGGTTGATTTCAGCATTTCCCTCAGGTAGGGAACAAACAGGTTGTCTTTCCTCTAATCAAATATTTACTGACATGAAAACTGTAAGGATTAAGTATCTCTGAAGTGTTTATTTCCCGCTGTCCAATAATTTTGAATATATTATTTGAAGCAGAGGTAGCCATACACACACCACACAATGTGCATGATGCACAGCTTTTCCTTTGGGATTTGGGCTTTAAATGGGTTTTGCATAAGGAAGCAGCCGAGAGAGATTTTCAAGTATTTTCTAGATGGTTATATTTTGGAAATTCACCCCGTGCAAATATTTAGAGTTATTTTCACAAAAATTAAAAGTTATGCCCAAAATATCAGCGAAATTCCATAATCCTGACTCCAGAAAGACTGTTCTTGCTGGGCCTTTGCTTTGGGACTCAAGACTGCCCAATTCATGGGAAGTTTGAGAACCTGCACAGTCCAAGGCAGAAGTGTCCCACCAATTTGGACACTCCACAGAGAGCAGAGGCCCTCACTCCAGCCCTGTAAGCAATGATATTTCTATGGGTGAAATTCTGTGTCTGGCTTATTTGAGCTTATAAGAGGAGGATGAATTATCTTTATCTCCCTTTCCAGTGTGGTGAAGTTCAGTTGGGAACCTTTGCATTGCCCTCCATGGGGCTGCACAGATATATCCCAAGTTTCCTTGTGAGGCTTCAGCTCCCCACCAAAGTGTCCAGTGCCCAGAGTCAGCCAAAGTGCCAGGGAAAGTCCCTGGAGAGCTGCAAAGGAAGATAACTTTCCATTATGCCTGCCAAGCCTGCGGTCGTAGCACACCTCTGCCAAGGAGGGGAAACTTGAGGAAAATACGTAACAGCACATTCTTCAGCATCACGTTCACCTTCCCAGTCTTGTACCTACCATGGCCCAGTGCCAAGTGGCCATCTGGGGTTGCGGAGAGCTACACTGCACCTTTTGCAGGGCCACGTGCCTTAATACCCTCCTTTTCCTTTGTCACAACCCAGTTTTCTGCTCCATACCTCAGAAGTGGAACCAAACCCAGAGATGACAACCCCAGGTCTCTGTTACCTGCAGAGTAACCAAGTCTAAACACAAACTTACGGAGATGTATTCAATTAAAAAAATTAAAATTCCAAATCCTACCAGCTGCCCATAAACACTAGGGCAGAAGAACCAATTTCACACCAAATGAAGAAAAGGACACACATGACCCCACTCTCTGAAGGGTTCCAGGGCTTATCTCCTGCTGGGAGGAAGCTCTGTGATATGTTCTACCCATCTGCCCTGTGGCAGAGAAATGTGATTGGCAAGGGGTGGCTGCTATCAAACCCAATACATTCAGCAAATTCTTTGGATCTTGTCACCTACCCAATGTCTTTCCTGGTCTTAACAGCCTATTCATGCTGGGAGACCTTACTATGGCCTTTCAACACTTTTCAGGGAGACTATCAGAAAGATGGGGGAAGTCTTTTTTTTTAGCAGGGTCTTTTGCAACAGGATAAGGGGTGATGGTTTTGAACTAAAAGAGGGGAGATTTAGACTAGATAGAAGGAAGATATTTTTTTACAGTGAGGGTGGTGAAACCCTGGCCCAAGTTGCCCAGGAAGGTGGGAGAAGCCCCATCCCTGGAAACATTCCAGGTCAGATGGGGTGAGGTTTTGATCAACCTGCTCTAGTTGCATATGTCCCAGCTCAGTGCAGGGGTTTGGACTAGATGACCTTTAAAGGTCCCTTCCAAAACAAACCATTCTATGCTTCCATGACCAGAGAAAGAGTGGGAGCAGCAAGCAGAGATGGCCAGTACAGTGGCTTTTCTCAGGCTGGCAGCCAGCACTGACGCTGGCTGTCTCTTTGGGAGGTGTTCCTCTAATAGGGACCACCAGTCAGATCAGGGTAGCAAAGAAGATACTAGCCCAGATTAAGAACCATGCTCTTGCTGTTCTTCTTCCTCCTTTCACATGGGTGATCTAGTCTTGCAGAAAGACTGTGCATCCAAAAAAATGCTTCCAGAAAAAGGTAAAAAAAATCCAACTGTAAAGCCAGAATAAGGCTCTGAGGAAGACACAATCCAAGGGCTGTCCTAGTCACAATGGTATTATTATACTTTCTACAAACCTTTTAAAGTCTTCCTGCAAAATTTTGTAGGAGCTTTCTTGTGTTTCAATGGATTTTTTTTTTCTAGGTGAATAACTATTTCTAGCCACATTTTCAGGTTTTTGGTGTAGGAAAAGGGTGAAGATCAATACATACGCCTGTCTGTCAACAACTACTTCTTTTTCCCATTCATACTTTCACCACAGGAATCACAGAATCATCAAGGTTGGAAAAGACTTACAAGATCATCAACTCCAACCATCCATCTAACAGTATCACAACCACTGAACCCTGTTCTGAAGTGCCATGTGTGAATGTTTTTTGAACACCACACTGCCCAAGAGATTTGACAAAACAGCTCCCATGAAGTGTCTGAAAGAGTACTCCCTTAATCCAGAAGGGCTTTTGCAGGCATATTAGGAATCTTATCCTTGGTCTCCTCTTCCTGACACACTAGAGCACAATAATAAAAAAAAAAAAATCAAAACAAAAACTCACCTTGCACAAAAAATAATGCAGAAATTTTCCACATCTTCCACTGGAAAGAAACTCTCAGCAGAAGTAAGAAAAAAAAATCTTTGCTACACAGTTGGTTTTGTCTTTGACAACAGGGATAGTTCAGTGCAGATGACCTGCCAACATGGCTTGGGTTAGGAAAACAAAGACTATTTGAAACATAATTTAGATAGGCTAAAAGGAATTAAGAAATCTGTAAGAATCTTAAGCAATGGAGTGGTGAAGATGAGAGACTCCCCTAGCACCCAGGGAGTTTCACAAAATAGCTAAGGATTCTCAGAAAAAAAAAAAGAAAAAAAAAAAGAAAAAAAAAGAAACAACCCCTTTCCCCCCAGACACTCTTAAGATATAACTGTATTTATCCTGGCAATTGCTACATGTCTCATATCACAAAGCAAAACCAAAAAAAGAACAGAATAACATTTAAAATGACCATCTGAATGCAAACACTGCTTGACGAGGAAGGGGCAAAACGCTTTTTTCTCAGATCTCAGTTATGTCATATAGCTCCAGATCAGATACACCAAACAAACCACTATGTCAGAAAAGCATCCCCTCCACCTGGCTCTTCTTAACAACCCCACTGTCTTTCCTTCCTGAGCACAGGAAACAGAGCGGGAAAGCTGGTGGCTCCACAGCCATCATTTTGTCATTGCAGTGTGTGCAGCCATGTCACAAAGGCATAGAAAACAGGAGTAATTTAACAGCTCAGAATTCAAATGTGTAAGCAGGATAGTTTTGCTGGAATGCATTTCACTGAAAAAAGTTAACTCATAATCATTTAGTCAGGTTGCTATGTTCTCATACTCTGATTTCTGTACACGAGGCTGAAGAGCTGGCCTGTTGCCAAAGGACTAACCACCAAGCAACAGTCTGCTATTTACACTCCTTGCCATGTTTTCCCTCACAAAATTTTATTTTCATCTGCTTTGCAAAAATTTCAGGATGGAGTTTCGGTGGCAACTGTCCGAGGCTGAGCATACAGTGTTTGCTGAGAATTCCCATCAAGATGGTCCTTGTTCCTTCTGAGAACATTAGCAGAGAAGATACATGCTGCAAGAGTTACACCTATGCATGTACAGTACAGCTTTATGACCTGCAGGCTTTGGAGAAACATCTTGAAATTTGGCAGAAGGGAACTCCAGGCAATGTTTGTAAACAGTGGTTTAAGTGAGGACAGAGTTGAAATGAAGGAAAACAAGGCTGGATCAAGTGACATCCAGGCTCATAATGGTAAGACTTTCACAAACTTGCATTGGATGAAGAAGGGGTAAGCAGACAGGTGAGACTATAGGTTAGGGAAGAAAGGGATGGGATGTGAGGAAGAGCAGAGAAGTAGCTGGACTCAGTGGTGGAAGTGGGAGAATTATAGAAATGAAATGGAATTCTAAGACTTCAAAGTGGCAAAGAAAAGGGATGGCAGGAATTGCAGGGGAGGAGGACCATCAATGAGGGATGAAGGGCTGCGCACCACTGGCATTCTCCAGGAAAAAGTGCCAAGGAAGGAGAGAAATGCATGTAAAAGGAGGAACTGTAGATTTCAGGTGCAGTATTTCATCAAGATGGATAAGCTAGATCTGTTCCTCTTGGAAGAGGTTGGAACTGAAGGAGGAGCTCAGTGGCCTTATTGGATTCAAGAGCATTAATGCTGTGGAAACAAGAAGCTCATGAGTTTAATGGAAACCTTACAAAGTTCATTTGTTTTTAAATGGGAACCTTGCATATCATTTCAAATAGTGCACAGTCTTCTTCCAAGCTCTTCAACCCATAATCCAGAGTGCGAGTGTTCAGTGATAAACTCATCACTCCTGGAAACTTACCTGTTGTTGTGCCTAGCAAATTATTTGTCAAGCAATATGTTAAACTTCACACACAGATAAAGTGTTGCAGTTCCTTTAGATACACAGAGTGTGCAAAAATTACCTATTCCATTCAGTGGCAAAAGTGCATTTCAGGATTTAATGGCTAAATTTACTAGACTATTATAACCAGCACAGTCTATGCTTTTTCTTCTTACATATATCATTCAAAATTATCCCAAATAAAAATAAGGAATGCAAGCAACACCCTGAGAGACACTACATCATCTTGGTCTGGCATACGTCAGTGGACTCTTTCACATGTTATATCCAGGGTGAATGAGTGATTTTAACATATCCAAGTTCTGTGTGTCAGACATCTGAAGCAGATCAATGATGTCTGTGTAAAACTGCCCCTGATAAAATACTATGGTTGGGACCCCATATCCAGCCTGATTACAGGGCTAAAGCAATCTTCTGTTTTTCAATTCAAGCTTAATCTGCTGGTTTTTAGCTTATTCTTAGTAAAAGCACAGATGAGTAAAACTTCAGAACAACATGAGCTAGAGCCCTCTTCACACTCTCTTGACTGCATCAGGTCTGAGGGCAAATAAAAGCAGAAAAAAATGTTGCTTATTTCTGCCACAAAAGCTCAATGATTGCTCTCAGATCACACCGTAGCTCATAGAAAGTATATAATCATCTTGTGGGATGTTGAACACACACAAGTCACTGCCCCATAGGAATTATGGCTTTTCATGTTTGGCCCTTCAAGATACAATAAGTTTCCTGTAGACATGGTATTGATCTAAGTCCTGGATTTTATGCTGGTGATGTGGAAAAGTCATTTTGCCTGTGCCTTTGCCTTGCTTCAAAGTCCTCACTTCTTGCATTTGGCTCTCGCCCCGCTTGCATACTGCCCAGGAAAACCTCAACTACTGCCCATGCATTCACAAGTAACTAAATTACAATTAGTCACACTGATGCCAGTGGGGTAAATCTGGACAGTCAGAACTTCATTACTGATTTCTATTTTATTTGGCTGAGGCAACACAAAGCCTAGTTTTAAAATAAAGTAATAAAAACGTTGACAGAGGGTTGATTTTTTGGGGGGGTTTTGGTTGGGTTTTTTTTGTTTTGGTTGGTTTGGGTTTGGTTTGGGTTTTGTTGTTGTTTTTTTGTTTTGTTTTTTTTTTTGGTTGGTTGGGTCTTTTTAAGAAAAAAAAAATCAGGAACTTCACAGACTGAAAACTGTTTAGGGCAGTACTCTCATCCATCACTTCGTATGGCTCCGTGATAACTCTCTCCCTACAACTGCAAGTCATTCTCTATCAGCGTACAGGGGCAGCTGTCTAGTGAGACACAAATGGAAACAGGCACAAAGCTGCTTATTGGTAAATAAATCAAAGAAAAAGAATTGGGAGAGGGAAACAACACAAAGCTCTCTCTGTCAGGATAGCAGAGATTTATGTGGGAGATTCACTGATGCTTCAGGCCACTGTTGCCATTTTCCAGAGTATGAATGGGTGGATCTTTTGCATACGTTTTGCTGGGTTGACTTAAGTAAGTCTTGACAACTCTCTTTCCCTGGGGACGAGACTAAAAGTATTGTTTAGAAATCTAATATATGGTTTATTTACTCAATTTGTGCTGAGCACTACAGTTCCTTCAGGCCAGCTTCAGCAGTCCATTACTCCATTAATTCTCCATTACTGAAATTAGTGCTGTAATTGGAAGGAGGGAGGATGATGGGGAAGGGGACACTTTTTAAAGGAGCAGGTCCTGCTTAATCCCATCATGGATGAAAGCATTAGAAAAAAACTCAACTGCTGCCCATCAAGCCCTTCCCTTAGGGTAGGGGAGAGAAACTTCTTTCTGGTGATGACATGCAGTAGTTGTGCAGTAGACAGACATGTCTGAAGTCTGTACCAACTGGTTCCCCTTAAAGTCAGAGGACACAAGAGCAACTTGAAGATTCCTCCACACAGAGCTCCCCTGTGCCAGAAATCAAGCTTCTGATTCCTTGCGCAGAGATTGCACTGCTAATGGAGATGCTGGTGCAGTCTCTCCTCCCAGTGTTCACTGCATAGAGAGACTGCAGCGAGTTGTTCTGCAGCCTTCACAAGCCTGAGGAAAGGAAAGGGGAGAGACACAGTGCTAAGAAAGGCAGCTTAACCATGGAGGTGGTGCAGAGAGCTGAGTTTGCTTTCCCCCAAAGGCCCTCCTTGAAGTCATGGAAGATGTAATTGTGGCTGGGTAGTAGATACACCTTTTGCTGCTTTGTTTCATTGATCCATCCCCCAAAATACTTTGCAGCATGAAGGAAATTGAGATCTGTGTATGAATATTTAATAAATAGCTAAATTATAACTAGGAAATTTCATGGATGTTGTATCCAAAAATTATAGATGTTCAATCACATAGTTTGCAGCAATTTTTCAATATTAATTATAAGGTGGTTACTGAGTAACAAACAACCTGTACAGTTATTCTGGATAACTGAAATATATACTTCAAATATACATATTTATTGGTTTAGTTAAATAGAAGACCTCTCAGAAGACTAGTAGGAAGGTAATACAATAGCCCTAGAGAGGTCACCTGTTAAAAGAGGTTAAAGACTTTACAAAAAGAAAAAAATGCCAGAGCTTTCAGCCAGGATACTGCTGCTTCCATTTTCCAGAGAGACAGGATTTGTTTCTCCAAGGCTGGAACTGGAAAGTTCCAGAGGAAACCAAAGAATTAAAATATTTTCCCTATTGGGATGAGACACTGTGAAGACAGGCAAGTAATCCTGATTTTTGTTCATAAGGAGCAGGCTGACACAGAGACAGACTTTGCTGGAGGGGGCAAAACAGTAAAACTGGTAGGACTTAGAGTGAGGTGCACATCATATCCTTCCCTCCTCACATTTGGCTTTGTTTCTATCACTCTGACTCAACAAGATTTGCTCTGGAAAAGTTTTCTGATTGCTGAAGTAAGCCACTGCCCTGGAAAGGGAGCCTATGAAGTCACCACCCACTCAAGCCCAACCCTGTGCCTGGCACTAGTTGCACCCCAGTGAGAGCTACAGGCACAGGATCCAACACAGGGATAAGAAGGTAGAGATGAAGAGGGAGGCACCCCCTGGAAAAACTGGGCCTCTCACAACAAGAGAGGTCTATTCCCATGGCAAAAATTCTACCTAAAAAGAAGCAAACCTCACATCTCACATGCTTATGAAAAAAGAAGTTATCTAGTTTTGAGAAAAGCACTGCACCCCTCATGGGCTAAAGAGAAGACACTACTCCTTCAGGCTGTGCTTCTGATCAAGGCAGCTTGCCCCTGAGACTCTCCCAGTCTGAGCCACCAGAGTGGGATAAGAATTTAGATAGACAAGAAACTACTGAAGAGACGCCAGTGGAGGGATACAAAGATGATGAGGAGACTGGAGCATCTCTGTGATGAGGAAAGGCTGAGAGACCTGGGAATGGTTAGCCTGGAGAAGAGAAGACTGAAAGGAGGTCTTACTGATGCTTATCAATATCAAAGGGTGGGTGTTGAGAGGATGGGGCCAGACTCTTTTCAGTGGTGCTCAGGGACAGGACAAGGTAAAATGGGCACAAACTGGAACCCAGGAGGTTCCACCTGAACATAAAAATTTCTTTACTATGAGGGTGTCAGAGTCCAGGACCAGGCTGTCCAGAAAAGTTCTGGAGTCTCCTTCTCTGGAGAGATTCCAAACCTGCCTGGACACAATCCTGGACAACCTGCTCTGGGTGATCCTGCTTTAGCAGGAGGTTGGACAAGATGATCTCCAAGAGGCGCCTTCTAACATCCACCATGCTATGATTCTGTGTGATTCTGTTTGCCTCTCCTTTCTTGCCCAAAATCTGAGTTGAAAGTGAAAGCTAAAGATGCAATGGAGAGCTGCACCAGCAAGAGCAAGCAGATCAGCTCTGGGGATGGCTGGAAGCCTCTCCAAAGGATACATTGCCTTGGGAGAGCCAAGGCATTCTGGTGTCTTGGGTTGCTATCTCTCTGTTAAGCTGGTGCTGTCTCGGAGGCCCACGTGTCTCCAGTGTCAGCCAAAGGAGCAGCCAGACACCAAGTCTCCACTGTTAAGAAGCCCTTGGCATCACCAATGCTTGAATGCTTCACCATACCAGGGTGCTAAATTTAGTCCTGTTGGTGAATGTTATTGAAAAAGGACTATTCTAGAAAGGTACAGGTGGGCATTTTATCAATGTGGAAACTAATGGGATACAGTGGAAATAGCCTTACAAGCCTCTATTCTCCATCTTTCTAACTTTCCAGCTACCCTGGATTTCTCAACAAGAGCTTCAAGAGCAGAGAGCAAACTGGAAGGGACAGGTGAATGCCCCTTCAAAAATTAAATCCTAATTAACACGCCATCAGTGACGAAGGATACATTTTATACGGTCGATTAAAAGACTCCTCCCTATTGATCTTTGCAGCTAATCATTGTCCTACCTCTGCTTAGGGAACACAGACACAAACCAGCAATTTAAATTTATTGAGACTCCTGGCAATCAATAGGTCAGAATCCCAGAGAAGCATTATGCACAAAGCATCCCCCATGACTCATCATGGGCTGGTGAGCCCCTGGTTTCCAGCAGGTCCTTGAAGCTGTTCCACTCTGTGCCTGGACACTTCATGCAAGGCCAGGGTTGCTTTATTTATGCTCCTTGTCAAAGCCCAGACAAACAGCCCAACAACAAAACAGCAGCCACAGCAATGACTGCTCTTGCCTTGAGCTCAGCATCATGGTGTGAGAGACAGGTACCTGCAGGCAGCAGACAGCCTTTCATACAAACCCTGCAGTTTTGATTTAAACAACACAAAAGTGAGTAGCTGTAATTTCACAGATGGGGGCAATTAATTAGCTGGGAAAAGATGTGGCCCCTCTAATCAGGAGTGACTAGGGAGCTTTTGATGCAAATGGCCATTCGCAGCTGCCTCTCCCTGCCTCTCACCGGGTCAGTGCAAGGCAATATATTGTGAGATGGAAAAATCAAACTGTATATTAATTTGATAGTCTGCAACAGAGAGACAGCATTGACAGGCAATATTTCTGGGCCCTGCCATGTGCCGTGGGGACCTGCCACTTCTGGATTTTATAAGTACGTGATAACAAGAGGATCACATTCTCCATTAAACCACTTGGACAACTGTTGTTCATGTGACTGCAACTGAAGGATTAGAACTAAAATCTCTGCAAGTGACTGGGCATCCTGACTGTCCAGGACTGAGAGGGTACAGGTGGGAAAGACTGGCTATAAAAAAGCCCAACTCTTGTCACATTTTAATCAGTCATCATCTCAGCTCAAACGCCTTGTGTTAAGGATGATGGAACAAACCAGTCTTTCCTTGTTCTCCAGTTACACTGCAGCAAAGCCATGTCCTCTAGAGCATTGCCTAGTATGGGTAAACAAAGGGCGAGGAATATTTTTGGTCTGGAAGAACTTTTCCTGGTTGAAAAATGGTAGGAAAAGTGAGGAAATGTGGGGAAGCAGCTATAAAGAGGAGTTACCCACTGCAAAGCCTTATTTCAAGGATGGTGGTACTGAGAGTGGAGGGAAGCGCATTCTGCTTTCTGCGCATGATGCTGTGGATGGCTTTTGCCTGGGTTAAGGCTTCAAAAGGTAAGGCCTGTCTCAGCCTGGACTCCACACAAGTCTGGGATTTCAGCACATGGACATCACAAGAAGCATTTCCACCTCTGACACAAAGGGTGGCCCCTGTAACCTTCTGTGAAGAGCAGTCCTTTATCTACCTCACCTAAGTTAGCCATTTTAGATCAAAACTTAGGTCGTAGCAGGACTGATCCCAAAAGAAAACCATTGAAAAATCTCTTGCTGACTGTAGTAAGCTTTGGAGAGAGTTATCATTAATGGGGCACAAATAATCTAGTGATACACTCACATGCTTGAGGTGAGAGAGGAAAGAAGAGGGATAGAAGTGCCAGATGGTGACCTAAGCCTTCCATCAAGTGGAAGTCCCGTTTGTAGAGTAAATGAAGGAAGCATAGATATTTGTTTCCTCAGTAATCTCCAAGAGCAAGTTGCAACAATCTCATGTGGGAGAATGTGGGACACATGGCAGCCTGATGTGAAAATGCAGAGTGGAACATACAAAGAGAGAGAAAGGAAAACTTCAGACAAAATACACGTTTAATCTCTCACCCAACAGGCAAAGGTGGCAACACCACTACTGTAGCGTCATGTCCTCCTAATCCCCCTCCATGACATCCCACAACAAACATCTTTGGGAACAAGCATTTAGGCAGAAAAGGGGTAAAAAGATGGGGAATGATCAGGGTTGTTTTAATTTAGATTACTAAATGATGCAAGAAAGCTGCCTAGGGGAGAAGTCCTTAGAGAAAATGGTAAATCTTTATATTACATGCCATTAATTACACTTCTACTGTGAGCTAGACCTATTACAGTATTGTGCATAGTCACAGAAGATGGGACTTCTGTGGTGTCCCTCCCACTAAAGAGCTGTCTTGCAGGAGTCCCAGGGGCCCAGCCATGGGTTTTACTGGGCTCTGTGTCACAGCTTGTAAAGACTGCTTAATGCACTTCTTCACAAGTACTTTTCTTTATGACTTTTATCAGATTAGAGGTACAGGGAGGAGTATGATCCTCATTAACTTATTCTTTACTGCAAGGTTTAATTCTTTAATCCTTTAACATGGGCTGCAAATGAGATGTGAATATCTTGGACCAGACATCCCAGCTAGACCTCTCTTTGGGAACTGGAAAAGCATTTCAACACTAATGGTGAAGGGTGCCATGCCAAGTTGTATCACTTGCGTCAGCTTATCCTCCAGCATAAAAACCTGGAGAATAGACCTCAGCATAGCTGTGGGATGTAATCCTCAACCTTCATTCAGAAAAGTGGCAGAAGTTAGTTCTTCAGTGTGGTGGATCGCTGGGAGACCAGCAATGTCTACCATGGACTCAGGTGACAATGGACAAGCGCAGAGGTTCAGGACTAGAGTAACATTGTTGGGGTTTTGTTGGAAGAAATAAATGTCAGAGAAACAGAAAGAAAAAGAGAAAATGCCACAAGAAAGAATATGACCATCCACTACCATGTAAGGGCCTCAGACCATGAACAAGAGATTCAGTCTCACAGCATCTGATCCCTCTTTCCCTCAGGATGCCAGGGCTTGGCCAGCACAAATTAAATCACATAGGTTTCCCCCTCCAAGTAAATAAAATACTTTGCAAATCCCCTATCTAATCACTATTGTGTTTGAGGCAAAAGGTGTAGCAGAGATACTATGAAAGGTGCTCAACAACAAGATCCAAAAGTAGCCAGGAAAGCTATGTCAAAGCAAACAATGATGGGATGAATGAAAGAATGAAGAAAAAGCTAGGTAGTACTAGAGAGACAGTGGATCTTCTAAATCCATCTGGTCTGGGCTAGGGACTATCTGAGGATTAGCACCAAGCTAATCCTCTCATTTTTCTGGAATTGAATTAATGCTGGCACAAAATATGGGGTCAGAAATTGGATGCCAATTACATCCTGGACTACACTGAAACTGTAGGCAGCAGGTTGAGAGAGTTGATTCCATCCCACTGCTCCACTCTTGGGAAACATTCCAGGTGAGGTTGGCTGGGCTCTGAGCAACCTGCTCTAGTTGCAGATGTCCCTACACACTGCAGGGGTATTGGACTACGTGACCTTGAAAGGTCTCTTACAACCCTAACAAGTCTACCAGGCTATGAATGACAACCAGTATCAGAAAAACACATTCTCCTATAGGCTTACCTAGACTGGAAAGCAAACCTTCCAACAGTCTCATACTGCAATTATATTTATGTCCACGTGTGCTGAATTAGTATTGAATTTCTTATCAGGAACTGCAGACATCTCATGCCGCTTGCTCAGCAGTGCAGAAAACTCATGCTATGGCAGACTCTTCCAAAACCAACTTCCTGCCTGCTAGAAGCACTTGGTGCACTTTCATGTCCAGTTACTGAGCAATAAGCAGTGCAAGCATGTGTATCTGAGGAATACAACCTGAACTTGTAACATGGACTTTGGATGAAGAGTTTGCAGGTATGCAATGTTTTTCAAGGCAAAATAAGACCTGGTCAATGACAGATATCTATATAAACTCCTATTTTTACAGTTAGAAGGAAAACAAACCAAATTCGTCAAGAGCTTTGGAAGTGAAAAATGTTGGCCAAGTGTAATTCTTTTTACAATCTTATGAATTCAATAAAAGGAAAGAAAAGAAAAATAGAGAGAAAAATAGAGAGAAGGAAAAATAGAGAGAAAGAAAGAAAGAAAGAAAGAAAGAAAGAAAGAAAGAAAGAAAGGGAAAAGAAAAGAAAAGAAAAGAAAAGAAAAGAAAAGAAAAGAAAAGAAAAGAAAAGAAAAGAAAAGAAAAG
>JANHFX010000640.1:0-28826 GCA_027560015.1 Chloroceryle amazona | reverse complement strand
GGAATCTCTCCAGAGCAGGAGACTCCACAGCCTCTCTGGGCAGCCTGGGCCAG
Source organism: Chloroceryle amazona (assembly GCA_027560015.1). Classification (NCBI taxonomy): domain Eukaryota; kingdom Metazoa; phylum Chordata; class Aves; order Coraciiformes; family Cerylidae; genus Chloroceryle; species Chloroceryle amazona. Next base: position 28,773 of record JANHFX010000640.1, on the reverse strand, counting down.
GCCCTGACTCCCTCACACCAAAGACATTTTTCCTCACTTGGCTCATCAGTTTACAATCCGTCCAGTGCCCTGCAGCTCCTGGTCCTCATCACAAAACCCTGGTGATTCATTCGGCTATTTTGAAACGTTTCTCTTCTGAGGGCCAAGCTGAACAGCTGAGCTTTTAGGGAAGAGCAGACGTGGTTAAAAGTTTTCTGCAAGCTGAACCACACCACGTGAGGCTTGCAGCACCAGGGGGTTTCTGGTTTCCCCAGACTAAAAGCCACTACGGCTGAAATACTGATCCCAAACTGTGCAAACAGCCTCAGCGTCACTTGGCTCCTGAGTAAAACCAGACCTGGTTGGAATAGAAGTCCAGATCAGAGTGAATTCGATACAGAGGCTTTGACCAGCTCGGACCCAGGATTTTCCAGCTTATTGCAGAGACAGGAGCCTTCCCAGCCTGGGCGAACACCCCTCGGTGCTCAGCAGGGGAAGGAAGCGATGCTCTCTAATCTCCAGGCTCACAGATGTTAAAACTGAGCCCAAGGCCACTTACTGGGGGGCTCAGTGGCACGAGAGCACGAGCTGGACCCCTACGGGCACGGAAGTCATGAGGTTGGCCATAGCTTCAAGAAATGGCATTAAAGCCAAACCTGCCCACGCAGACAGCACCGTGAGAGCACTACTGAAAACTCCCCAGAGTCTCCTGCACACACACAATCCCCCCATGCCCCCCGCAAACCCCCGTTAGCTTTTATCCAGGGTGTGCTTGGACAAAACTGTGCATAAAAACCACCCCAACTACTTCAACAGCAGATTTTCCAGCACTATCAACAGGTGGAACTCGGTGTCACGAGGGCTCCTCCTGTTTTTGCTGATGAGCAAGAGCAAAGATTTGCCCGCTGAAATAAAAATGAGTTTTGCCCTCAGCTGCCAGCGGTTCGGGTTTCGTGGCTGTGTCCTGGTGTCGGTGACAGACACAGGAGACTGAGTGTCCATTTAAAAAACCCCACGTTCTGCTCATCTCTCTGTTTTTATCACGAGTTAAACTGCAGCCAGGGAAATGGTGAAGTACAAAAAGGATCTAGAGATTAAAAATCAAGGCTCATCGTTAGTCTGGAGACATTCTGAAAACATGACATTTCAAAGGGAAAAAAAAAAACAAACCCAAACCACTAAAACTTGAAATCTTGCAAAATTAAACTTTACCTAAGAAACGGGCTGTGTGTAATTTAACAGTATTTTCCACGTGAAACACAGAGGGTAAACATTCTCCCCTTTGAATTTATTATACAGCATTTATACACACGCTGCCCTAGTACCCAGGGGAGGGGAGGGTGCTAATGTTCAGCCAAGAAAGCATCAAGATTGACTTTTAAACAGAAGGGAAAGAGGCCAATTGAAAAAAAAATATAACTGTAATTGCCTAATAAAGCACACCAGGAAATAAAGAATTCACCTGAAACACCCATTAGAGCTTCTGCTACGGAGAAGCGCCGTGGTATTCATGCTTGGGAGGTATTTCTTTGCAAAAGTTCCTCGTGTACATTCCAACAGAAGATATTTTACATCAGCTCTTTTTCTCCCCTCCAAAATCCATTTTTTTTTAATTCTTTTCAAATCCACAGAAGCCACGGAAGAGATGGAGCCGCAGCTGAGCTCTGGGGGGCTGCAAACAGAGCAGCAGGGGCTGGGGGAGATCATCCTTCCTGCTCCCCACAGGCTCTCCCAAAGGTCGATACCTTAATTGCTTGAAGAACATTTCATATGTTACTCGGGGAGACATCTTCCAGCTCCAAGCCACAAAGAAGGTTTCCCTTAAATGGCTTCACTGCATTTAAGGCCCTTTTCGTCAACCTTCCCAGGCTTCCGACTCAGGGGAAGGTTTCCCCCTGCCCAGGAGCCCCCAGGGCAGTGCCCATGGAGCTCTTCCCGGAGGTGACAACCTCTGGGTACCAGCAAGCAGTAAAAGTGACATTTTTTTCTAGCTGCATCCTAGAAGAAGCCACTTGACAGGCTGGTCAGATATGAAATGAGCTCTTTATTGAATACAAGGGTTGAATCTCAATGAAGGATTTATAAATCATTGCGAGAATTAAGGGAGTAAACAATGGACTAAAGTCAATTAATAACACTTATTCTCATTGGATTTAAGATATTAGCAGTGACTCCAGCATAGCACAAACCGAAACAGCTCCAACTACTAATCACAAAACCACTTCCAGCAGAGAAATAACGTTGGCCCAGAGGGCAGAACGAAGAGTCACAATATAAAGAGAAGTTTTCTCACCACTTTTCATCGTAAAATTATGACATTGATATTTTAATATTGAGAATTGGAATTAAAAACAGGTCCAAAGAGCAAACAAACAAGCAAAAAAAGAATACCTTTCCAAAAAAGTAGTTTGTACAATAGCAGCTGTTATTGGGAAGGCGGGGTTTGTTTCAAGTTTAATTAATCTGAAGCCTAGCCAACTAGAAATGGGAGCATTCCGTGGGTTCTCATGAGCAGCTTCTCCACCTTAGGCTGAACTTCGCTATCACTTCCAATCGACTGCACGAATTCCAAGGAAGGAGCTGCTCAAAACAAACCCGGGCGAAGAGAAGCTGCTGCCAGAGGGGAAAAGTCAGCGGAACGGTCAAGCGGGGAACGTAACGATCGTCACGCCACAAATAACCCCCGAGTCGGGTCCGCAAGCGCTGGGGAGATGCTCAAACCAGCACACGGGCGGGCGGGAAGGGGCTGGAGCTCCCCGGCACTGCTGCTGCTGGGGAAGGACCGCGACACGCCAAGGCAGCACGGCAGCATGGGGGGCACAACGGGGTGAAGTGATAGCTGCAGTAAATAACCGAGCGAATAGTCTCTTAGAATTCCAAACATACACAAATATATAGAAAAAAATCACTTTCTATAGGTTATGCCCAGGCAGCTCCAGAGAACACAGACATGTAATGAAAAAAACCCAACACAAACAACAAAACCCAAAGGAAAATCCTATTTCTATTTCCTCGTGAAAGCTACACGCAGAAAAAGGAGCTACGTGTACGAAACTCAACACAACCACAGCGAAAGGCAGCGTGTCCATCAGCCTGGAGGCAAAGGAAGCCGGGGAGCACGGTCTGTTACAATGCACTGTAGAAAATACCATCACCTTGGATACAGACTGCGAGGACACCGGGCTTTGGCTGGCAACGAAATAGCCGAGAGGATGCTGAATGCAACAGTGAGTCATTTTAACGGCTGGGGCGCGCGAGATGATCCTCGTTGTGCAACGCCTTTATCGGAGGGTATCTACAGCTACGTTCCCGTGACGTAAAGGTGCTCGGCTCCGAAGAACGCTTTCTGCTGGCCAGGAGCGCTGCCTGCTCTCTCCTTCTGCAGGGAGCAGCAGTGTCATAGCTCGCTGAGCTCTGCTGTGATTAGAATTGCAAATGCCCGTTCTTTATTTTTATGGGCCAAAAGACACGCTCTGGGTACGTCCTAGAGAGGGAACCGACTCGCTGCGCAAGAAAAACGTCGCTGAAAAATGCTTTTGTGGCCATATAGCTGGTCTGTATTTGAACTGGTTGCTTTAGGTTTCATAGAGTGGCCTCTTATTTGTGGCATTTGCTTTTAATTAGGAAAAAAAAAATAAGTAATTCCTACGTAGCTAAGTGCTGGGGAGCTGTGGTGGAAACCCACGCTAACAATCAACTCCCTTCTCCCAATATAGCACTTCAGAAGCATTTGCGTCAGCCCGAGACTCGAAAGCACTCGAGAAGTCCCCTCGCTAGCGGCGAGACGAGGCTCTCTCCTGAAACCAGCCAACGCTTACGCGCCTCTGCGATTCAGGATGCCAAAGCGAGCGGTGGTCGGCGTGCCCAGCAGACCCCCAGCCCCCAGGAGCCCCCGGGCCGCCGCTGTGAACAGGGCCCCGCGGCTCCGCGGAAGATGGAGGGGGTCCAAAGCTGCAGTAACTATTTCACACCTCTTACCAGGTCACCCTCGATGTGACCGTGGCTGGGCCACAGAAAGCACCAGTCGCTGTCGCACCGGAGGAAACCGGCCGCTCGGTTCGCTCCAGCTCACAACTGCGGGCACAAGATGCTTATTTTGTGAATGAGCTGATTCCAGGCGGCAGGAAGATTTATTTTGTGTAAACAAGGGGCCAGGCACCTCGCTCATTAGCCAAGATTCTTTCATTTGGTATAATTAATAGTTAACTAAGCCCCCTATTTTTTTAATCTTTTAAATACAAAGCATCATTTCTCCTCCGTTGTAATTTCTGTTTCAGCAAATCACCACCGGTCAGCGTCAGCTACTTCAGACTGGGGGGTTGGACTAGATGACCTTTAAAGGTCCCTCCAAGCCAAACCAGCCTGTGATTCTATGAAGATTAACTTGGAAAAACTGTCGATATCTTTGGAGAGAAGGGAGAATTTCTAGAGAAACTTAAAGAATTAAGCAGCAAGTTGTACACCCCCTGTTACACCTCACGGGATAGCGATAAGGTTGATAAGGCTCTTAGGACGACGCTGCGAATCTCCCAGCTGGGTTAAAGTTCTGTAACCAGCACTACAGCCAATTGCACTGCTGCCTGGGTGGCGGGTCTGAGGAGAGAATCGGATACTTTAGAAGCACGGGTTACACTTTGAGATAGTCTGTTGTACCAAGCTCCTCCTGTCCAGATAAGTGGATCTACCGCAAGCAACAAAACAGGAGGTGAGCAGTAAATACCCTGCTTCCAAAACCAGCCACCACCTTCCTGTGTTCAATCACACCCAGGTGGAGCAGGAGCCAGAGGCCACCCTGTGCTGCCAGTTCTGAGTCAGAGAAACACGTTAGGACAGGTGGCTGCACAAGCTCCACGCAGGCATCCCATCAAGGGATGTACATAATCAAGCATAATGTACAAAAAAGGTAATATAAATACAGACAGGGACAGAGATGCCCTATCAACGGGGTCCAGTTTTCCACAGTGATGCAGCCACAGCCACAACGAGCAAAGGGTCAGGTGAAATACAAGTAGTTCAGGACAAGGAGCCTGTCGAGATTTACAACAAAGACTACAAGTTGTAAAATCCATCCGCCTGTACTAAAGAATCCAGACAGGAGAGGGGAAAATTTGAACCTTTTTTCCAAGCCCTCACCCCCCAGCACTAACCAGGTACGCACAGGAATACAGTCTGATCTACAATACAGAACCCTGGAAGCCTAAACAGACAATGGCTCTCCACAGCCTCATTCCTTCTAAGTCAATAATTCATTTTGCCTTGAAAGCTGCTGTGGCTCATGCACTGTAATAGTATAGCAGCAAATATTTAAAGGAAAACATCATGGTCCGTATGCCAAAGACATTAAAGAAGAGATTTGTTTGCAGGGATGCACTTCAAGTATTTAAGCGGTCGGTTCTATGCAAACCAGTCTAGCCTTTCAGTTTCTCCTGGAAGCCAGGCACTGCCCGCTCTCAGAGATTTACGCCCTTCGTTAGCAGGCTGGTTTGTTACAGACTAACCCACTTTCATCTTGAGAAAGACTGAAATGTGGCATTTTTTGCCAGACTGCATTTTTTTTCCCCGGTTCTTTCTGAAGCACTGGCCGTTTCAAGTGAAATTCTTCACGAGGAATTTGTGATGGCAGCTTTAACCCGCAATGGTACAAAAGCACAGCGAAACATTTCAGACACTAACCACACCTCCAGCCTTTCTGCTTACCCCACCACACCATTTCCCCCAAGTGTCCTCATTATTAGACCCAATTCTTCATCTTCAGTGCAACGGCTTTCAGAGCAGGTCTGGCAAAATGAGACCTGGAGGCTTTGGCTCCACGCAGTTGATCCAGAAGTTCGCACAGCTTGCGTGGTACTGGTGCCCTCCATACGCCAGCTTAAAGTTATCCGTTTCTGAATTAAAGGCCTAAAAGAACAAGAATTGAAACAAGTCTGACAGTCTCATCTACTCCGGGATCTAGAAACTGGAGAGGAAGATGAATGCTGCACGGGTATCACCCCGGAATGGCACAGCACCGCAGGACCCTCCCAACTCTGAACAGGCCACCCAATCAAAAAATATTTTAGTCTGCAAAGTGTTTGCAGGTGGATAAAAGCTCAACTGTCACACCCTTTGCCTGTTAGAGCCTGTGCTGGGAGAGCCATCCGATCAGCAGGCTGCCTGCTCTGACACCCGGCCACTAACTCACCTTGCTTCACGCATCTTCTACTTCTGCCACGTATCCACCCAAGAGAAAAGCTCCTCCTGGCAGCCAGCAGACACCGACTGCATCTATTTCACTGGCTCACAACTTGCCCTGCTTTAGACAGGTGCAGTTCTCGGTATCAGAGTTGTTTCACTTGGAATTTGAGCTATTTTTTCTTCTGATAATTGAATCTGCTTTACAACAGGAGCTTCTGAACAGAGCGTGTGAAGCCATGGACGAGCTTAAAGCATCTCAGTGTTTGTTGCTAGGAGATACTTTCCAATGCTTCACAGCTACCAAGTCAAAAAAAAATAATATTCTAACCCTGTTCCCCACACCCTGGATTTCCCGCAGAGATCCCCAAAAATGCCTACTACACAGAGCCAAAAGTCAATATTTGTAGCAAAAATAAACCCCTCCAGCTCCACCCCTTCCGCAACAGACACACAGGCAGCTACAAATTCCAAAACTCACTGCAGTGAATTTTCTACCACACGACAGAAGTAGCACAAAACCAGAGAGCCATTCACAAGATACGAGCATGCAGACAAGACAAAGGGGAGGCTCTAGAGCATGTTAGTTGATCAGATCAAGTGTTACGGTCACAAAAAATGACTAGAAGAGAAGGATCAATGATTGGTACAAATTGAGAATGACAGCTGAAAGCCAGTCAGCAGTTCAGCCTTCCACACTCAACTAAGAATGATTCCATAGAGTATGGGTTTTACAGATTCATACTTTTCTAGGAAGCTCTTCCACAGGTTTCTCTTCATTCTGAAATAACGTTGAAACCAAAACGTCAGCAAAACTGCCGGTACACAGTAAAGGGTTGGCATTACTCTGTACGTGTCCTGGGATTCCCTCCCAGCTCTGCTAATTGCAACAGTCCCAGTTTCTTCCCCCTTATGAACAATTTTAACTCAACCCTTTGTCCACATCGGTGTCATACCCAAAGCCCAGTGAATACAGGACACTGTTTGAGTCCCATCTATAGGTCAGATTTTGCCTTGGCCACCTCCAGTTACTAATTATAGCCATGAAATGGGGGTTTTTTTAAGTGCACCCAAGGCCTAAATGAAAATCCACGCTGTAAATTCAAAATGAGTTTACCATGATGCTTACTTTACTTCTCGAATCCACGTTTAGGAGGCACACTCCACAGGCAAGGTCTTGGGCGTTTTTAATCCCTGGCCGCAGCATACAAGAAGAGAAATCCAGCGAGTGCTCATCTGGCTAAAGAAACGAGACAATTTAGGGATTTTCAGGGACTGAAAGAGTTTCAAACACCACAATAAAGGCGATCGATCCGGTTGCTACTGAGAGCCGTGGTCTAACACAAGGGCAAGAGGGCAGGGATGGCATTTTACATCTTCTCGTGAGCCGACGCGTGATTTAATCGAAGCCATTAGTACGTATTTGCCATCCTGCTCTGCAATCTCCATCAACCTTAATTTATAATGTTCAAGCTCTTGAAAAAGGGTTTGACTACAAAGGAAAGAATTCTTAAATTCCACGTTCCCACATCAAAAGGGGAAGAAACTTCTGAGGCAAGAGCCCAGGCGGCGGCTGCTCCGTTTCAGCTGCGGCGCATCCAGAGCCGGATGAAGATAAACGGTGGAACGCAACAACTGTTTGTGCAGCTGCAAGGAAACGGGGCACAGGCCAGCACTGCTTTCACTCCTCAGCATGCCAGGTGGGGTCTGGATCGGTGCTCATTGTCCTGAATTCCATGATTGCCTGATCAAAAAAGGGCAGTTGTTACTCTTCAGGAAGGTTTTTCTGAAGCTGGAATATGGCAGAGCAGTACCAAACGGGGTACGTTAATCAAACCATAGAAGGATTAAAGGCACCAGCAATGCACAAGCTCAGGTTAAAGAGAGGCAAAGGATGGGAGAATAAGCCTGTAAATAAGTAATAGATTAATACAGCCACTTTTCCAGTACATAGCCTTCTGTTTCAGCCACAAGATAAACGACAGTTTGCAACTTTACATAAAGGTGGTGTAAAAGTGTCGCCGATTTGCTCGAAGCTAACAGTGCAAATACAAACAGTGACTAGAAATGCAAGAAGCTTCAAAGGAACGGTGTGATCTAGGACACGTGTACTCTGAATCCACACTCTAGGGATGCCGATCACGCTTCCCTTCCAAAAGGCTGCAGAAGAATTGAAATCCTGAAAAAGAAAACGACCCACCCTTTAATCTTTAAGTAGATCAATCAAATTAATAAAGGCACTCTAATATTTGTTTACCAAATGCACGAGTGAAACAAATGAGAAGGTCATCCTGTAATTTGCAGTGAAAAACCACAAGGCTGTGCATAAAATTACCTTGTAACAAAGTCCTTTAAAAGATAAAATTAACCTTTCCAAGCACATGCCTCAGAGCTCCAATTCCTCTCTCCACTTAACTGCCACTTCTGCATCATCTGGGACCTGTGACTGCAACACCAGGGAGGAAGGTGCGGGTTCCACACCTCCCAGCAACCCCGCGGAGAAGAGAAACAGAGAGGGAGGATTTTGAGAGCTCCAGGAGTCCCTGTCTCTCAGGTATCTCCAGAGGTGCTCTGTGTGTGGATGTGAAGTAATTCGCAGCTCTTCGCATGTTTAAAATTTATCTGGACTTCTGCAGCTCGCACAACACGTGGCCAAGCTTTGGACTTTAAGGTAATCCCTGTAATCTTCCAAGGAAAAGCACTTAGAGAACTAAATTTTAATCCACTTGCTTAAATCGGGAGAGGATCCTGATAGCTTTTTGGATTGTTGCTATCAACAATGCCAGAGTTCAGACCAGTATCTGAATCCCACTCTACCAACTTCATCTGCCAAGTAGTAAAATATTGGCAGTCTAACTTTCATACTATGACAGGCTTTGTGCAACACAGGACATCACCCCAAATACCTGCTTGCCACCAAAATAACCTCCTTGCCACCGCTGTTTGTACTGGAGAGGTTTAAAAGGTGTGAGAGGTGTGTGAAAAGGGGCTGATCGTTTGCAATACCCGTTTTGCAGGGAATGATGGTTGGCTGAAGGTGGCTGGTTCAAGCAGAAACCAAGTTCTCTGGGCCTTACTCATAAATGAGTGTTGATTGGGATGCAAAAGTCTTTAGTGGCCACAGCTGCATTGCAAGAAGGATGCCACAAATTGAAGCGTTCACCAAAAACATAACGATGGGCATGATCTGCTTGTTGTTGCTTGACGTGATGCACTAAGAGTTAGAGACTCCTCGGGTACACACGGAGTTAAAGGGATCCATTATGCAAGACAATACCAAGCACCTGAGGATGGGTGACTCCCTAAAACCAGGAGTTTTACCCTGGTTTTACCCTGGTTAAAGGCAGTAATTTTGCCCTTGCATTTCCTGTGACATACATGCACCCAAAGGTGCAAGGTGTTTAAGGACAAGGTGATTTTATTCCTTTCTAATCGTGTGTATTCTGCACCTGGCTTCAGGTTGTCCCTCTTTTTCCAAGTTCCTTTGCAGACCCTTCCCATGGGGGGGCTCCTCTTCGTAAAGGCCACCCCAGAGACAGCCCCTCACTACCTCTGCTTGGAACGCTCGCTGGGTTGTGCAGAAAGCTCTCAAGCTCCCACCAGACTGTCTCAGAGCAATTGAGCTTTTCCTGGCAGTTCTATTCAGAGGAGGAGAAGCTATTTAGTCTGTAGTGGGAACCAAAACAAACTTTGGCATTTCCAAAGGCAGAGAGAAAGGAAAACAGTTTAGTTATTCCTGCGTTGCCACACTGTGTGCTCCTGTACCGTGAGCGTTAAAACTGCAGGGATGTTACGAACACAATGATGTCCACATTAGTCTGGATTCATACGATGGCTTGTTTCAATTTTAGTAAGCTTCCCACATTGGAGAGGTCCACAGACACACGGGACGTCATCTAAATCATCAAGGCACTAAGACAGACAACAGGATGGTTGTACATAAATTACAGTTTTCTTACAGAGAGCTTTAAACTGGATTTCACAAGTAAGCGCCTTTCCATTTTGGAAGAGCAAAATAAAACTGCAAAGTTAGGACACCCCCTGAAGTCTCTTTACATAGAGTTGTGACATTTCTTTTAGTAAAGATGGTTTATTTTGGGTCTTACCGTTAAAGCAGCAAGAGACATGAAGCTTATTAGGTTGTTCCACACTTTATCAATATCCTTCAGCAGCTGCTGGAGCTTCTCACTACAAACAGCGGTGGCTTTGATGCCCAGTTCAACTCTCTTCGTTACTCTGTAGACTTCAACAACCCCTGGTGATGCAAAACACAGCGGAGAGCTGCAGAGCATTCACTGCAAGCACTGGTTTCTGAAACTTCAACTCAGCAACAGCACCAAAGAGCCACGGCACACACAGGCAGTTATTGCAAAGCAGCAGTTAGATTTATTTACCAGAGGAGTTGTTCATTGCTTCAGTGAAGGCAAAGACTAATCTAAGAAATGATTCCGCTGTGGAAAGGGTGATTGCATGTTGGTTTTTCAGAGGAGAACTTTCAGTGTAAGAGACACGGTAAATGAAAACATACCTAGCAAATATTCCATGCCTTGAGCAGACTGGATGACTTCAGTGCAAACGGATGAACTACTTATTCCATTTAAGGTATCATTTGCTTTCTTTATGACCTAGTGGAAATGAATTTCATAAAATGCTGGTGTTATCTCCCTTAAAATAATTATTACGGACCAGATTGTCCCCAACAGAAACCGTTGCACAGAAAAGGAAGCAGATTAACTCAGAAATAATTGCCATACTCCATCACATGTTTTTAGCTCTTCATGCTGTAACTCTAAGTAGATCAGGAGAAAAGGATGAACATTTAAAACCTTAACGTATTCCCTCAAATATTTCCCTGGCCAACAAAACAGTTTCAGGAGCACGCATGCATAGCTATCTGGTTTAATAATAGCGTTCACGGTTTGGCCTGTTTAATGCTCCAATGCAAAGAAGAAATTTTAAGGAAAACTAATGTGGCTGTGAAACATCTGACACCCATTACCAGGAAATTGATGGCTCCTCCACACAGTACATTACCCACGCCTGCTTCTCCAGAAGGGCTGAAGAGCCAGAGGCTGGTATCGATGCCCCGAACAGCGTGCCTTCCTGGGCACCCAGGATGCAGGAACAGCCTGTGAACTACTTAGCTTGGAAAATTTGGCAAAAGCCAAACTAAGCGTGAATGACAGGGAGATTAGCACAGGATCTGTCACTGGGGAGGTAAGGCTTCTGCTGCTGTGCCAGCTTTTGGGTTAAAAATGGTAATCCACCGGGCTGATTCGCACCCTTTCCATGCCTGCGTGGTCTTAAACAGTGAAGGAGGTGGTACCTACAGGAGAAGGTTTCACACTTACCTGCAGGGCACTCTCCAAGCATCTCTGCCATTCATATGCATACCTCTCACTTTCCTAGGGGAAAGAAAAGGAGAGTCTGAATCTGTTCCTGCACACATTGGCCTTTCTATCACAACTGACCTACGGAAGACAGGTATTTTAAGAGACTATTTGCAGATTAGCTATGCAAAAAAATTAACATACCTGTTCCTAATTTCCCCCCCATTCTTTAAATATACTCTTTGTACCCGAACTCTGAAATTTGATTTCTGGGAGTTAGAGCTAGTTTCAAAAAGAAGAACATATATGAATGGGTGAACTGTTTGCATTGCACACACCTACTCCCAGTGCATTTCTTACAGGTCTGCTGTTCTAGAAATGGGGATTAGCAGAATTTAATCAGAGTCCTTTTACCATCTTTTCTCAAGATGAGCAAAAGAAATAACTACCACACAGCCAAAATGTTGTCATTTCCCAAAGCCAAAGGTCTGAGTGCCAAAGCTGGGATTAGATTTAAGTCGTAACTAATTTCTAGTTACAAGCTTAGACTGAAAGGTCAAGTGATTTGGATTGACTTTCAGACAAGAGCATTTTTCTCCCCACTTCACAGGACTTTAAGGAGAAAGGAGAGAAAAAAACCCTCCTTTAGGAGCAGTTGACAAACAAAACATCTAACCTTACACGGGTGTCATCTTAGAGAGCCCTACCCTAAATTCAAGCAGCTAAAGTCCCGAAGAGCAGGGATACAGAACACCCTCGATGTCACACTGATGGGAGCCACTGCCAATTTCCTTACATTCCAGGCAATCCCTTACCTCAACTTCCCCTGTCAAGTCTTTGTATTTGTCTCTGATGACAGGCAAAGCCGGCTTCTCACTCAGAGTATTTGAACGATCTCTGAACGGCTGCTCCAAAACTGGCAGAGGTGCAGAGCGACTTATTTCTCGGTCACCTAGACTTAAGCTCCTTTTATGAGAGCCTGAAAAGTTAGGATATAAACAAGTTAAGTCTTTTATTCATGAAGGCACGGGCTATTTTAAATGAATAAACTAGTGGCAAGGGATACACTGCTACTCCAGAAGAAGAAAGCCTTCTATTTACTCAGTGACTGGTGCAAATTTCCCCAGTTCCTCAACTCTTACATTTTTTTTTTTGCACAAATTATTATTTTTTTTTTCTTTGTAGAAAGAGACCTGCTCCAAATGCAATAGAAATCAATGAGAAGATTCAGCTTGGTTCCAGAAGCCTTTGTAACAGTCCCCACTGGCTAATTTATCATTTGATTAGAAAAATGAGCCTTTGATAAGCAAATGCATACCGGGCTTCCTCCACCCCGAGCAGGCTTACCTTGCACAGACAGGTCAAAGGTAGCCAGTTCACTCCTGATCATTTCTTCACTAGATTTCATCTTGCCTTGAGACGTTGCCACCAAGAAGTCAAACTTGCTGATTTTTGGCTTTTCACTTTGGAATTCTCCAAAGTCATCCGTGGACTCTCTTCGCAGTTCAGAAGAGATGCCACTAGCAAGGAAATCTGCGTCTTGGTTCGTGTCAGCGGCTGCTGCTGCTGCTGCTGCATCCTGTGCTTCTGATGATGGTCTCGCAAAATCACCGAAGTCTCCAATGTCATCATCACTTGGACCGCTGGGTATTGGTCCAGAGTCTTTAAAGTTTGCAAAGGCTGCAAAGGAAACATCCTGTAAAGCATCCTCACTAGAAAAGGTTGTCACTTTGGAAACTGTTGTCATGGTAATGTTTTCTGAACTGCCAAACAAAGTCTCCTTCTTCTGAAGGACAGAAGTAGCCGCAGAGGATCCACTTCCTGAGGACTGGACAAAGGAGGAGAGCTTCTTGCCCTGCTGAATGTCTTCTTTGTCGGACCAGTCATAGCTTGCCAGGCTGCTGACTGCAGACCCACTGTTACAGCTTCCAAATGGGGCACATTTTAAGTCATCTATATCTGAGAAAAACAAACCCCTACAATTAGAAGCTGAAGTCCAAACATTAATCTCTCTAAAAACAACAGCAGCTTGCGAGAGTCTTAAAGAACTGCGAGAACACACACGGTGAACTGTTGTTTCAGTAAGGCTTAGAGTTTGCACAAAAATAATCTGAAAAATACCTAAGAGTTTAACACAGAAGTTTCTCAGTTTAATAAGCGTGAGGCTTAACCTTTGGATATTGTCCTGTATTTTAAGCTGAAAGCCAGCATCCCACTGTGGGCCGTGAAGAAACACAAAACCCAATAAATGTCTCTGGACAGTACAGCCTGCCCAGCTCACCAGTGCAGTTTTCTGATGCTGGCTGCAGAATCTACAATCAAAATGTAAACATTAGCAACTCAAACATCTTACCACATTATTTCATCTTATCAAAACCACCCACACACAGGACTGGGCTCACTTTTCCATTCCCTCCGATAAAGTCTTAATACACTTGAATTTTATACTCCTGCTTTGATACAAGTAATGTATAAAAACGTGAGCAGGATTTATTTTTTAAAAAAAAAAAAACAGAAATTCCATTTCAGCTTATCAGAGTCACCGTGGTGCTACGCAGCTGACTCCTCAAACTCACAGTTGGGAACGACATGAATATGGTGAAGGTCTTGTTTCAGCTTTTACAAACTATTCATTCAGTTAAGTACAGAGAAAATCCAATTATTCTGCAGAAAGTTCCAAACATTTATACTCACCCAGCAATTACATGGGCCAATAGGTTCTCCTCAGTGCCAGGAGCAGGTATGGGATCTAGGCTGGTTGCTTACACTAGAGCCAGCACAGGAGCCTGCACAGTGACCAGGGTCTGCTGGGCTTTGTCCACTACTCATTCAACTGATCTTTAATGTTTAGCCTGAGATTGATCCATAGCGAAGGCACAAAGAGCCAGGGGCTGGGTACTTTTCATTAAAGCATTTAAAAAAAAAAAAAGCCCTCCAATACCACATTTGGCATTTGTTTTCCAGCATTAACAACTGTCACTTTGGATTAGATGTTTGGCTGCTGCTCGGTGCCTGAGGTCAAACGGGCTGGAGGTAAAGCAAACCCAAACCAGGAGATAGGTTCTCTCGGCGTTGCTTTAACTGAGACTCTCCTGGTAAACATGATGGTCCTAACCAGCTGGCACGCAGCACCAGCAACTTGGGTATCACACGGCCAGGGTGGGAGCAAGCTGACTTTCCAGCTGCCCTCTTTATTCAGTCAGGCCACCCCAGCCTGAGGATTAAACCATTTTAACAAAACCTTTCTGCCTTCATCTAAAATTCATCTTAGTGGAAGGGCAGAGCACGCCACTCTAGGCTGCTTTCCAGGCACGACCCACATACACGATTAATTAAAAAGTCCCAACAAATACACAACGCAAGGACAGCGTTTAATGGCTACTGGAAGGAAAGGCCCCTTGCGATGGGTCGGCAAGGCACGGTGTGTCCTCTACCAGATCTTCTCCAGGGATCATCAGCATCACCCTTCAGCTGCTGCATCTGCAGACGGCAGCGTCTCGGCAACAAACCCGAGCACTCTGCGCGTACACGGCAAGCTTTCCAAGTGCCACTCCAGTCTGAAAGCTGTAGAGCAAGCAGTTTGCAGAAGGGCAGACAGACGAGAGATGAAATCACCTGCTCACGGCAAAGCTGAACAGAAAGAAGGCTCCGAGGTGAAAAGGAGCAGACTTGCAAGGGATTGGTAATTTATCACAAGAAACCACACCTTGTGCTCTCAAATATATGGTTTGCTTTAAAGAAGTTAAATGAAAGCTTGGCTAGTTAATGAGAGTGCCAGAAAAGCCGCCAGTATGTTAGCCAACTGTAATTAATCCTGGGATCTTGAAAATACCACTGGGTACTAGGCAACCTCTTTTTTTTTTTGCAATTTGTGTTGACTCCAAAACCCTGTAGATTTAAGCACCGCTATTGTTTCAGTGTTCACCAGGAAAAGAGAAAAAAAAAGAGTGATGATCCTGCCGCGAAGATCTGCACCATCTATTGTGCATGATTTCTGATAGCTGGTAGGAGCCGGAGCTGAAAACAGACCCTGAAGGAGCCGGTCAGCGTACTCCTCCTGCTCTGAGCCTGGCCCAGGGACAGGCAGGAGCAGCAGCAGGCTGGAGGGAGGGAGCCCTGAACTCATTGTGCTTCTCCTGCAATCAATAGGTCACGGCAGGGAAGGCAGAATGGTATTTTAATTATTCACAAACTAAGATTCGAGATTCTCTACGTGAATCCAAGCAGACGTGAACCCCATCTGCACAGGGGCAAGAGCTGAGATGAAATGCAATAGTTAGTTCTGTGTATTTTATTTATTCGGATAGTTACAAAAGGATTACTCTGGTGAATGAACTTTCCTAAGAGTATCCTATTACAGGAAAAATAGCGTGTTCAGAGACAAGGTGTTTACAGCTAAAGCAATCCTAAGCCAATTTAGTGAGAAGCATGGAAAATAAGAATGTCTCTGGAACTGTCCACAACCCAAGGTAAAGGCTTCAAGAATTCTTACTCTATTGCAAAACCCCAGTGTTTCGCTCTGCTACACACTGACTTCAGAGGATCGTTTGCCACGAGTTAGGTGTTTTTGAATAGAGGAAGTAAAATCATAACCTTTGCCACAGCTACACAAAGCGAGAAGCTCCTCCAAGCTCTTTGCAGATTTGCTGCATAATGAAGAGAGCAGCTTTTCCCCTCTGATGGGGAGCAGAGCAACTCACCACCAGACTAACGAGCAAAGAAGCAGTTTACATGTGAAAAGCACTTGCTGGCTGGCCCCAGAGAACTCTTCGTGATGTGGGCATCTTTATTACTGCTAGCAAAAAGATTGTTTTATTAAGCAGTGTTAAGAACTGCTCCTCCAACAGCCTTTTTCTTAAAGACCATCGATACGTGTACTGAATAAAAAGGCTCCAGTTACAGTGCTGCAGTTCTAGCCCCTGATGTAATAAAAGGTTCATTTCGCTGCTATCACAATTCACACGGTAAAACAATGCACATGTATCACTGATATTTTTTTTTTTCAAAGCAGGAGATGATTAAGTGGAAAAAAATAAATGACTTCTAAGCATCACACTCAGAAACAACAGAAGCTACAGAGCTACCACCAGTTCCTCCTGGAGGACAGCTGTGGGAAGAGCCGAATCTGAATGGGTGAAAGCATCAGTTTAGCAAAAAAAAAAATATATAAGCAAAGACTTGTATTCAAAATTCTGTGCAAAAGCTTTGTTTTGGAGACACACAGTCTTCTGCTGTAAGTTAGAAGTGATTTCTTAGATGGCATGCGGGACGGGCCTGTGGAAGCAGGGCAATCCTGAACAGGTCAGGCATTAGGAATCCCACAGTCCTACCCCAAGAGAGACATCAGGAGATTCATCATCAAACCCCAGTATTCCTTCGTAATCTCAGCGGCAATTCCGTGGTGTCTTTCAGAAATGACACGAGTGATTTGAGTTTAGTGTAGCCAATAAAATCCAGGAGCTCTTCCTCCCACAGGGCTCAAGCCACACGTCATTAGCACAGCCAGCCTGGTACTGGTGAGACCCCAGATTAAATACACTGGATATAGATTCTCAAATCACTTATAGGTGGGGGCAGGGGGGTGGCTGCGCTTGTCTGTAAAAATCAAAGCCAGATCCATTCAAATACCACATAACCACACTATTTTTCCTTTAAAAATATTTTCTAGTAGGCCAAGAATGGAAAAAATGATCTTCAGTGTCACGCTGGAGCGCAGTAAGTTTCCAAAAGCTTCAGAAACCAGACCCAATTTGTATTTCTTCCAAAGCAGAAGGTTTGACATCTTTACCGGTTACTTTCCACCCACGCTGAACTATCAAACCCCCCAGTCCACCCCGCCTGCTCTTCACCTGGGGACAGCTCCAGCTACACCCGCAGCTGCTGGAGGGAGGTGAAGCAGCAGCTGCCCAGGGATGCCCAGGACGCTGGCGGAGGATGGAGTGCAGCTGAACCCCTGCTTCCCACCGTCCTCTCATCTACAGAAGAGCTGCACGTCCTTCCTTTGAGCCAACTACAACAATTTCTTTCAGCAACCAAGGATTGAGTTATAGCTGGAGGCGATTTACAAGCTGGGGCCTTCAGTGTCAACAGTTTTAATCACTGAAGGAAAACTGACAGCATCAGTGACATTCGAAAGCAAACTGAGAGAGACCACTCCGAAGACTGTCATATACTGGGTGATTTGAACCAACACACGAGGCTTTCAACTTTCCCTATTGCCATTTGTATTAAATTCTGGTGAATGAACACAGCTCGGTGTCATCTTCTGATTGTTAGGGTGGTACAGATGGTAGGTCATTCTGTTCCTGGTGGAACAGCATCAGCGCACAAGCACCAGAGCTGTTAACACTGGGAACACCACCAGCAGCCCAGAGACTGGAGGGGGACAGGCACCACCTCCTCACTACCTATGGGGTTTTCACCCCATAAAGGCAGGGAAGAACACAGCACCTTGGACGTACTGCTGTTACCTGTGTCCTGCCTATCAGCAAGCAAACGAATCGAAGGCGAGTGAAGTCTGGAAAAGGTGTTAACGATAAAGGGAGTTGCTCCAGTTCACTCCCACTGAAGAATGGCTGTACCAGGCACTGCCGAGGTGGAAACCACCAGCAGTGCTGGCTGCAAGATAAAATGAAAGAAAAGGCAGAGAAAAGCCATCAAACCTTGTGGAATTAAAGAATTTGCGGGTTATTTTGTAATGATCATGATAAAGAACGTTCTGCAGCAGAAGGCAGACCCCCCTGAGCCAGCACTGGAAGCAGAGGCAGCCGAGCTCCCACCTGCAGGAGCCCAGGGCAGTGGCTGCGTCTCTGCGCCCGTCGGCTCGGCTTGGACGGCGCTCAGAGAACACGTCCGCACCCTCTGCCCTTAGAGGCCTTCGCAGGCTAAATAAGCATTGTTAAGCTCTTCTGTTTCCAGAATTAGACTAAATGAGAGCAAGTGGGTGAATCTGACTGTCAAGTCTGGACAAAAATGTAATAAAGAGCCACGAACATTACTCTCCCTCCTCCAGGTATGATTACCTGAACAGACACTAACAGCACGAGCCCTGCAGAATGAAGTCTCTCAGGTTGATGTTCAAGCCTTCAGTTTAAAAAGCTCTAGGGCTGGGCATAACCTACTGGGTCTGCAGAATGAAAGAAGGGTGGTGGCTTGGGTTTTAGTTGTTTGGTTTTTCTTTTAAAGTCTCTCAATATTGGCACCAACAAGAAAAAACTTATTCTGCTTTCTGGTCTGGTTTTGCTCACAGCAAGGAACTACAAAAGCCCAGCTCGCACCGGCCTAACACTTTATTCCACATCTCAATTGTTTTCAGGGTTTTTTTTTTACCTTGTCTGTTAATTTGATGCTAACCCCAAACTACTAGTGGCCCAGGATTAGGAGGAATTCAAAGTGACATAATTTCATGACACAAATTTGCAGCTGTCACTCATGTTTGAGAGTTTCCATATTCAGAAAGGCAGGAGCTCCCAAACAGAAAAACAGCAGCAGGGCCCTTCACCTTGGGGCACCGATTAACTCACTCTAGATTAGCTAAATAAATATCAGAATATTGTTTAACGGGCTCCTACTCAAAGTGACACGTTCTCCTGTTGGTCCCCTTCACAAAGGTGTATCATGACCTTGGTTGGCAGCGGGGAAATCCAGATGAGGAGACAATAGGACAAAGAAAAACATTATTTCTGTCTTCAGTCCGAACTACACCCTCCAAACCAGCTCACAGAAACAACCCTGCCATCCACACACGTCCTCTATTCAACCCCTCTCAAAAACTGCTCTTTGGAGAGATGTGATTTAGCCCAACAGGAAAAGATTCAGAAGCGCAGAGGGAGCGAGGTGAAAGCCCTGGAAGAAGAGAAAGAAGCTCACCCACACGCTGCTCTGAGGGAGAAAGGCACCCACCAGCTCAAGGGGATACTATAACTTTAAACTTTGTATTTTTAGGAAAATAATAAAAAAAAAAAAGAGATACACAATTGCTGGTTTGCAACAAATCACACACATCCCCGCATTTTCAAAATATGCCAAGATAATATTTATTAACACAGCAGGACTTACAGATCACAAAAGATAGTGATACATAGGAGCTCGTAAGGGCGTTATCAGAATAAAGCATGCAGGTCAATACTTGCAGAAGAGAGATATCAAAGCAGATCTGAGAAGGCACATTCACACAGGAAATGTTTAGTTGAAATTAGACATTAGAAAAGCAGGAAAAAAAAAAAATTACCAACCCTGAAGTCGATTAAAATATACAGACACCTCCAATAATGCCAAAGAAAAAGGTACTTTACAGCTTTGCAAGTGCAGCAAATGGATAACCCTTTGAGAATACCCAGGCCAGGGTACGCTCGCTGCAGCGTTCGGCAGGACGCGGAACAAATGAGGTTCATCTGGCTAGGTGTTAATTAAAATGCTTTTGTC
Organism: Chloroceryle amazona; assembly: GCA_027560015.1. Lineage (NCBI taxonomy): Eukaryota > Metazoa > Chordata > Aves > Coraciiformes > Cerylidae > Chloroceryle > Chloroceryle amazona. The sequence continues at coordinate 8,869 of JANHFX010000640.1, read as the reverse complement.
TCGGACTGAAATGTAAATTTGGGTGAAAAGAAGCAGCCTGGTTGAAACTAACAGCATGCAGCCAGGGCTCAAAGGGTTATATGAAGTAAATGCAAGAGAAATCAGGCAACATTAGTATAATTTTCCTTCCACACAAAGAATTATAGCAAAGTTTAAAGAGACAGTATCCCCTTTGGAGAGAGCAAAACTGAAAACCTTCCTTCCCTCAGAGAGCAAGGTCAGTCATATGGGAAGCAACTCAACGTTTTCTTTTCACTTCCCAGCATAAGCAACCTACCTGCCCACACCTGGAAGCTACGCAACATGAAAGCTCAATGGCCAAAGGATAAAGACCCTGGTATCGGCGTGTCAGAAAAGTCAAATCATCTGTCAGCACTTCTGTCCTGCTGCTGCATCGCTGGAGATGTGACACGATGCTGGCAAACACACGGTTCCCAATGACTGGTCTCCCATTTCTCAGGATGACAAAGGGATACTGTCCCTTTTTGACATTCGATTTACAGATCAGAGAAAATTAAGAGGAGAAAAAAATAATAGTAATAAAAAAATCTGCTTTATAACTTCATGTAAACGGAAAAAAAAAAATAGGACTTGAACATCAGCAGTTCATAGCTTGAAATGCATCAAACACACACAAGGGAACACACGAGCACAGAAGGATTCGCAACAGATCGGCCAGAGCGCTCGCTGCTACGGAATCCAAACAGAGTTAAATGGAGTCAGACTCTCCCTGTGGAGAAACACCTAGCTTGGCACCGTAGGAGAATACAGACTTGGTTAAGTTTCATAAAAATAGCTTCTAACTAATACTTCAGAGTTCAAAAGTTTAGCAACAAGCACACGATGGGCTAACCCCCTTTAGACAAACCCAAAAAAGTCTTTCCTGCCACAAACGGCAATTAGTAATCACTGATTCCTGTGGCAAAACTCACATCCTGTAGAAGAGCTACATAAGTCAAACTACCACCCAAAGAGGCTAGAAAAATATTAGGAAAAAGTGCTTTCAAAACCAAAGTAGACATTCAAGAATACACTGGAGGTGCTACGTTTTTGACGTCTTGCTCAGCTTGGAGTTTCACCAAGCGGTAATATGAAAATTAAACGTCTTTGCTAATAAATTATTCCTGATATTTTGTACCCTGTTATAGAGCATCTTCCACGTCAAAGTTGCCAACTTCATCCTCTCCCCTACTTAAAAATATCATATAATGCAAAATTACAGTACTGTATATTTCTTCTACCCCTATCTGCAGAAATGGAATCGATATTTGATGTGGAAATACCCAATCGTTGCAGTAACAGCTTTTAAATGTACATTTTCCACACTCCCCCTGCTCAGAAAAGCCTCTGACTGCACAACGCTTGTCGCCAGAACACAGTCACGGTTCCTGTATTATTGAAGGCCACAGAACATTTAACTGCATCTTACCTCCCTCTGTACACGTGAAAACAAAAAGCAGGACACTTGGGAAATTTGTTTTATGATACAGGATCAGATGGGAGGTGGTCAATTCACTCTCAGGAGTACTTTCATAAAGGGAAATAAAAGAAGGTGAAAACCTGATAAGGAGAAAGTAAAAGTCCTGTGGTTTTTAAACTGAGCTCCAGGAGTTACCAATCACGACAGACATTTACAGGCCCTCTGCAGTTACTCCAACGAGGGGGTTAACTCTAAAAAGTCTACGCAACACTTCTACTGGCGATCCTGCTAAATACTGGCTGCCCAGATCGAGCCCCACTGTACCGGGAATACACTGGTGGTGGTGAGGAGACAGCTTTTCATTAACAGCACAAACTAGTTTTCTGCCACCCAAGCACAGAGCGGGTTAAGTCACCAAGCCAAACGCTTTGTTGAAACCAAGAGCTAGAAGTGAGACTCTGCCGTTCATCTTGCTAATATAAATGGAATCACATTGTTTGCGTTAGGACATTTTCCACTCGAATCCCTTAGGTGACAATAGCTAACAGGTACCAGTCATAGGATGTTGTCAAATCTCAAAATTAAACTGGCGTGGAGTTCAAACTGTTCAATCTATTTATAGCCTTCCAAGACAAAAAATAAACGCTGCCCTGCTGGGGGGCTGTTGGCGGGCACACAGATCGGGAAGTCTTTCACTACAGAAAGACCAGTGCATAATACGGGAATTTAGCACACAGAAGAACACTCAAAATCTCCATCGCCTACGTTACCAGAGCAATCTAACCAGTTCCTCACCTGCTGCTGGTGGATGCTGGCCACTAACTGTTGGCAAATCCAAAGAGCTATCAGACATGACATGCTTAAGATCTCCTCCCACATCAGCCAGTTTCATGTCAAACTGAACAGACAAGGCGTCTTCAGAATCCTCCTTGCCGACACTGCTGCCACCAATAGAAGGGAGATCCAGAGACTTCACCGAAGCAGAGTCTTCTTTGGCCTGCTTGAAAGCTGCGACTTTGTCCACCAGGGATTTATCGGCGCTGCTGCACGTGGAAGAAAACTTGTTAGAGTGGAAGTCGGCAAAATCATCATCGCTCTTCACTGAGGAAAGGGCATTGTCCTTCGCCTCCTCAAAGCCTGCTCCAGAGCCCTCCAGAGAAAGCTGTTTGAAGATATCGTACTTGGTGGGGGTAGCAGCGGTGGCAGAACTCTGCCCGCTCTTCGCCGTGCTGGCAGACGAGCCAGGCTGAGGAACAGGACCGGCCTCTACCTTAAGTGCATTGTACTTATCATCTGGTTTTTGTTCGGAAAATCCGCTGCTGTTGTTGAAAGCCATAAAATCTGCAAAGTCATCTTGCCCACCGGCTGATGCGGAGTTAGAAAATTCTCCAAAAAGGTTGAACTCTCCGAAGTCATCCGCTAAGCTTGAACTTTTGCTGGGTGCAGGTTGGGCATTGGTAGATGGAAGGGGTGGTGGAGGAAAGGAGCCTGATTTGGATGTATTAAAAGCAGGTGGAAAAGATGGCTGCTTGTTTTCTCCAGTAGAGGAAAAGAGATCCAAGTCTGCTAGGTTCAAAGAGGTCTTTGCTTGTGTTTGCTGCTTTGACTGAATGGGCAGAGAAGGGAAGGACGTGGGGAAAGTTTTGTCTTTCGTAGGTGGCTCTAATGGTGAGATACTGTCAGCGGTTTTAAAATCTGTGAAACCGTCATCGGCTCCTGTAGGCTTGAACTCTGCCAGGTTGTCTCCTGAGGGGAAAAAAGAAAAAAAAGACAAAAAATGAATAAGACACCGCAGTGGCAAACATCATACTCACACCATGCAAACAAACAAATTATTTCATGCAATGTCAGAGGTTTTTATGCAAACTATTTAAATTAAGACCTCAGGATGCAAGTAGAACTGCAAACTCAACTTCTAGGAGCCACACAAGTTTCAAGGTCAGCGATTCTCATATTCATTCCAGCAAACACTCAGGTCTCTCCAATAGCCTCCGTCGTATTAAATCCCCGTTAGGATAAGTCAACACCAAAATGCACCACGACCAACAGATTCAAAAGGTGATCAGCCCTGTCTCGTTCAGCTTCCACCCGCGTTCTTTTCCCCACCTCATCCTTCTCCTACTTGCCAAGCAGTGACTAATCTTGAATGTCACTGACACCAGTATAGTATTCGCTTTCTTACAGCAGCAATTCTCCCCCTCTCCGAACTATTGCTCAAATGCAGTCCCTTCCTGGGGTTGAGACATAAGCGACCCTGCTGGTAAGCTGAAGGGGAACAGGGGTGAGACCAGCCCAACCTTCCTAGCAGCTGAAGGTACTTTTGAAAAAGGAAGGAAGACAGGTGACAGGCCTTTCCAGCCAGGCATGACATGAGGGGCACCCCAGTGGGTGGAAGAGACAAAGACCCGAACAGAAGAACACACAAGGTGGTGATCCTAACGCCTCGGTTTAGAACATTTTTAAGCTCTCATTTTAATCTATCATCTTTTCCTTCTGCCAGGTTCACCGAGATGTACTGCAGCGTTCAGCAACCGCAAGAGAACTGAGGCACCTTCCAGCTTCTGCTAAGACTGACTCCAATTTTGCTAAGAAGCTTGGAGATAACTTTCACATGGAAGCGAGCGTGATTAATCATAAGATGTGTGGATCTCTAGCTCAGCTCCCCACTGCATGTAAGATTGTGCTGCAGAAGGCTTATAATTTAAACCTGATTAAACATTAGGTAACAGTGTTGTCATTTCACATACATTAAATATTTTGGTGTACTGATTTCATAACTTTCTTCCTGTTCATACACATATATTTTTTTTTTTTACAAAGCAATTGCTTTTGAGCATGAAAAATGTCAAGCTGTTTAACCCATTCACCAGCACGCACACCCTTAGAGTTGGCATTTTGAGGTATAGATGCATACTTTAAAACAAGTGCCCAATAAACAGGTTTTGTTCTGTTTTAGAAGTGCACCATTAACATTTTATTTTTAAACTACCACAGAGCATCACACTTTAAGTCAGGGTCATACTTTAAATTAGGGTCATACTTTAAATTAGTTGAACAGAGATTTAAAAGAACGTTTTTCATAACGGCAGTAAAGCACCATGACCATACCTGACATATTCTTCCATCCTCCCTCCCCTCCAAATCAATTCCCTTGGCCCAGTAACAATACAAATATGCAGGAAATTGCTACTCATTGATCGAAACTAAAACATCACAGCAAACTAAACTTACTGACGGACCGCAAACTTTTCCATTAGCAGTGTAAGCTGGTGAAAGGGTTAAGAGTGGTCAGACCTGGGTAGCAGGCAAATATAGTACTTTTCTCTCTTGTAGAACATGCATGAAAAGAGATAAATTGTTATTTCAATTCATCGCATGCATTTAATCCCGAAGAGGTACTGAGCAGAAAAACCTCATGAAACATTACAGGAGAAGTTTCAGAAACTCCCTGTCTGAAAAAAACAGTTCTGTCTTTGAAAAATAAGTAGTAGGAGTGAACTCGGGTAAGCAGTTTTATCCTAGAATCTAAAGGTGTCTTACTGGGGAACAAAATGTTGGGTAGAACATGAACATATTACTAACTTAACCTGACCTTTTGCAGTTATCTTCTGATCGATCTACTGATAATATGTGAAAACTAGTAGAGTTTGAGATGGCTTTTTTGCCCCATCTGGTTAAAAAAAATTAAAATTACCACTTACTGCATAAATGAGCTAGACATGGATGGCTCTGGAAAAGGCGTAGGGAGACTCTGCTTTTAGAACTACACAGAGGTTGAACCTCAGATGCCATCCAAGTTTTGCTTTTCTCAATCAAAACCAGTTAAGCACAAGTTTCAAAATAAGTGATCAGATTTATTCTTAGAGCACCAGAGAGCATGAAAAGTTTAAATTCTGCCCTAACAATAGAAACAAGCTGCATCTTATTCTAAGAATATACGAGTCCTTAGTTAAAATGAACAAATTCCAACCCTATTGTTTGATTTTAAAGTAAAACTCAGAAGCACCCAGAAGAAATGCCAATCATCTAGAACTACAATTTCTAGATTGTTCCAATAGCAAATGACACTGTTTTTTCAGGATGCTTCCTGTAAGTTGCTTAGAGAAGCAGAAGCACCATCATTCTAGAAATCTAGCAGTGGAAATTCTGCAGCTCTTGGAGAGCAGCTAAATAAATATAATGAAAAATATGTTAAACCAGCTCCAAACCCCACACCACTTACCTAAGTATTTGCTCTCCGATGGTTGTTCCAGTTCACGGAAAGCACTGTACTTGTCTCCGCAATCTGGTGAGTGTGAGAAAAGAAATACATTTACCTAAAGATACGAGGAATTCACGTCATCAATTGTATACTGGCATAATTGCTCTGATTTTTAACTATTATTCTTATCAATGCCAAAAGCAAGATATGTGAAATATTATAAAGAATCGCTCATAGCAGTTGTATATTCTCCTTTTACCTCCAAAGGTAGCTGTACTTTCAGAAGGCTTCTCAGCTGTCATTCCTTTAAACACAGCATACTTATCAGTTGATGAGAGTGCCTTATTACCTGGGAGTGGCATTAGTAAAGAAGGAACGCTAAAAACAAAAGAGATAAAAGCAAAGTTCCTTAAAGTATCTGTAAGAAAATCGGCATTTTCAGGTCTTACTTTGAAGAGCCTCTTATTATGACTACACAACTACAGTTACTAAACCTATGCTCGTACCCTAGAAAGTTCTTAACCAGGAGCCTGATGTGAACTACTTCAGTATCTGTTAAGCCTACGGGCATGCGAATGGGCAGCGCAGTAACTGAGGGGTGAACTCTCACTTTCTATCACCCAATCGTATTTCTTTAGGCCAGAAGTCTATTTTCACCCTTCTTGATTTGTACCAAAACATGAACAAAACACTCCAGAAGTTCACACCACAGGAATTCTTACCCCGGGAGACAATAAGCACACAGGCACACCCCAGGAATCTCTACTGGTTAATTTATCACTTTGCCCAGGGCAGCGTAAGGACAATTCTCCCAGACAGAACTAGATACAGTAAGGAGGTAAAACTGCATGAGGTTTTGCCAGCCCCATGCCTTCAGCTTCTCTACTTCTGATTATACTTCATTACACATTGCAAAACTGAAGAGACTAAAGCGGAAGCCCCGGTCAAAAGGCAGGAAAGGATAGCTTGGAATTTTGGTCAGCACAGCCCAGCGAGTTTAGGTCGCTATCTAATCGGCGAAACGAGGATTAGTCCAGTTACACGAGCCAATCTCTTTGCCCATAACCGCGCTCTACATCGTAAACCTGCCATAATAACCTCACGCCACGTTTGCAATTGCTGCAAGATTTAGAAGCCGTTCTGCGAGAGCTTCCCTTGCCCTCCACACAAGCCCCCTTATCAGACCTTGGCAGCTCTACAGAACAACATCCTTTACATATGAATGATGCATTTTACCTCCAGTTTATGTCATTCAATACCAGGCACATTGAAAACGTGAATGAATTTCTATGGCATTCTTCGGCCTGAAGCAAGAATCTTTCCAGAGCCATTTAAATCTCCTTATCAGCAGCCTACAAGCAACACACAAGCCTAGCACTTGCAGACGCGGGCTAATGATGGTGTGCGATGCTTGCAGACAGACAGCAAGATGTCAAAAAAATAGAGCTTATGGTAATATAATTAAATTTCGCATCCCTGCAAAACAGGCTATTAGATATGCAATCTTGGCAAATGCAATGGTTAATCATCTGTACTCTACAGATGGCTTTTTTTTTTTTAAAGAAAGCTCCATAAGCAATTAGATTATAGCTCATTGTAACATTCTGTTCAAAACCCAACGCTTTTACAACTGAATAAAGAGAACTGCTTCAGTGAAAAAGAAACACCATTTTTAAAAGGGGTATTCATTTTATTTCATTTTTTTAATACGATCCCCTACTTCCCATTGTGGAATTTACAAACATTTCTGTTCAGAACTTTCAGAACAGCTTCAATCGCCGTGCGAAGCCTAAGACAATGAAAGACCTAAAATAAAGCATCTTCAGATGCGTGTTGCTTTGACTGACATCAGCAAAATTAAATGTTTCACACTGTGCCTAACAGCGTTCTGTGAAACAGAACACCTTGGTTTAGCATCTCCTTTCGACGTCACCGCTGAGGAAGCGACTGGAGATCACTGTTACCTGGAAAGCACCGGTTCTGTTTGCCAACAAGAGCCATCAGTTCAATGCACAGAATATTCACATGGCACATGCAGACACCTGGCAGGTATGTAAAAGTTTGCCGTGTGTGGGAAAAGGAAACAGCAGGAAAATTTTGTAATCACGGGGATTTGAAAGATTAATTGTAAACTCTCAAAGGGAGTAACCACGCTTAGTTTTGTTATACAAAACTTGCCCAATCCAGAATTACGTTTTGGCAGTCTCCCAAATGAAAAGCTGAGATTGCTGGAGTCTGAGTGAGACTTCCACTGAGAATTACAGTCGGTTATGGAAAGTTTAACAAAATCCCTGTCCACTGGAGGTCTCGGTCACTTAAGAGTACAACCTCACACAATTTGTGTGAATTTTGGGGCCCATATTGAGGGCCTGAAGAAAGACCCTGATGTCAGCAAATGGTTTCTGTCAGCTCCAGCAAACATGGGTCATAGCTTTAATGGAAGCGCACGGCCCGAACGCAGAGCTCCTCTGCCCAGTGTATGTTTTCTGAATAGCTTCACGTAATATTGTGTCCTGAATGCACAGTATGAGGTAACTTTCAATTGCCTGTGCAGTAGTAGAAACACTTGAAAATCCATCCCCATACCTTGCGAACTCAATTCACCTCAGCACGACGACAAGAGTGCTAAAGAATGGCCAACCACCTCTGGCACGGCAAATGCCATTTTTGATTCAGAAAGCCTAATTGTAGTTGTAACAGCCTTCAAAAAGAGACTGTCAGAGTACAAGTCAGGTGACGGGAGAAAATTGCAGGCTAGAAAGCTACCCGCAAAAGAGGAAAACATTTCATTTCTTGAAAGAGTTCTAAAATTCTGAAGGGGTAGAAATCAAAGATCTGCTACCTGCTCCGGTGCTGCGAACTGGCTGCTTTGGAGGAGCCAGCTACGTCCCCTTGGAAATCGGTGAAGGAGTCATCTAGTGAGCCAGACTTAGAAGCATCTTGAAACTCCTGGAAGTCATCATCATCTGCTTTTGCTGCCTGAATTACAAACAGCATGTCAATTACTATACTGTTGTCATTTCAAATTGTCACCTAGCATGAAAGCAGCTCAAGCAGTTCAGAGCAGTGTGATTGACTTACGAGGGGGGAGAAAAAAAGAGAGCCAAAGAAGGACAACGGAGGTTTGCCAGGAGAGAAGAGCGAGCTGACCTGACCGGGTGCGTAGGGTGGCAGGAACCCTCCGGAAGGCTGGGCTGCAGCTCCGCCCGCCGGGGCAGTGATGCTCATTCCCTTCACGGCCGGCCCGA